>JAVJIF010015468.1:0-78120 GCA_038442645.1 Agave tequilana | reverse complement strand
GATGAGAAAATAAGTGATGAACAGGAAGACCAGGAGAATGAAGAAGACGATTCTGCTTATCATGGTGATGATGACGAGGATTAGGATTTCCTGATCTTCTGATATTCAACGTTATTTTGTCCTTCTCTTAAAAGCTTTTAATGCTCTTTTTTTGTAGGTCTCTTTACTCACCATATTATGTTATAAATAAAATTTACTTCTATCTGCAAAATAATCTTTCACATTTTTAAAATACATACAAAGTATACCGTATAGGTATTAATTCTGCATCTTATCTGAAATAATGGTCGCAGTACACATATTATAATTACATATGAAATTGCGACACAGTCGCTGTCCAGTCATAAACAGTTTGATAGTTTGCATTCAATAAAGTTATAAACAGCTCTCATGGTCGCAGTTCAAAAAATAAATTATATGAACAGATAATACTGCGAACATCATCGCAATCCTCTCAAATCAGTATATTTCACTGTATATCGCAAATTAGAAAATTGTCATGTTCTCCTTAAACACTGCGACCATAGTCGCAGTCCTACGATTGCCACTGTTGTCTTAAACACTGCGACCATAGTCGCAGTCCTACTTCGCATGCAATAAGCTACAGTGAAGATCAAACATATAAAACCATACATAACTGCGACTATAGTATCAGTCCTTAGACACCGTTATTACATATAACTTAGCAAAAAAACTCACCAAAAAAAAAATGTTGTCGTGAGTACTGCGACCATAGTCGCAGTACCACGACTTTGCTCTCGTTAAGTACTGCGATCATAGTCGCAGTCCTTATCCGAATTCAAATGTAAAAAAAATAATAATTATACATTACATGCGAAAAAAAAAGTAAAACTGCGACTATATTAAAAAATCATTAAATTTCAAATCAGATAACAAAAAAAATAATAAAGAAGGATTCAAATTAGTTTCGTGATTTGATAAAAAAATGTTTGCAGTTTGGCCGCAGTTATAAAAGATAATTGTGACAAAATTGAGTTACGTCAGAAAATATAAAATTATAATAAACTATACAAATCTACTGTCTTTTACAGCAGGGCTATTTAGTAATTTCAACTATTTCGGTAAGCGGGCCGTCCTTTCTAGTGTGGCTAATAATGTGCCACGACACCGCAGGCTGAGAGGGTCTCTCAGCCGTCGGCTGATATACATTTTTCTCTATATTATATATATATAGAGAGAGAGAGAGAGAGAGAGAGAGAGAGAGAAATGTATATCAGCCTGCGGCTGAGAGAGCTCTCTTAGCCTGCGGTGACGTGGCTCAATATTTGTCACCCCACTAACTTGCGGCCCGCTTATAGGAAGAAGTTAAATTACTAAATACCCCTTATGAAAAGCTACTCTTTCGGTAACTTTCGTTATTGTTTATATTATTTGCCCAAAGGCAATTTTGGACCACTCGTTGTCAGATTTAGGTTATTATTTATTATTATTTTTTTCCCTTTTTTGTCGCACTTTATAAGATTTAGGTTATTGTTTATAAATTATTTATAGTGCAAATGTAAACAATGAACGACATTGCGACCAAGGTCGCATAAGTTTACAGTGCAAACATAGACATCTGCGACATGGTCTACACTGCGACCAAGGTCGCAATCATCTACAGTGCAAAATAAAACAACAGCGACCAGGGTCAATAATGCGACCAAGGTCGCATAAGTATACAGTACAAACATAAACAACTGCGACCAGGGTCGCATAAGTATACAGTGCAAATATAAACTGCGACCCGGGTCGACACTGCGACCAAGGTCGCATAAGACTACAGTGCAAATATAATCAACTGCGACCCAGGAATTAAAAAAATGACGTTAAATACACTGCGACCATGGTCGCAGGACACTACAACGCATATTGAGACAACTGCGACCCATGTCGCAGTATGTAATAAAAAAAGGACCTTTCATATACTGCGACCAACGTCGCATTCGTATAAATAAAAGACCAAAAAAAAAATTTAAAACTCTACGATCTAAGTCGAACAGATCTGGCAACTATAATTTTAACTACTGCGAACGTTCGACAAATAGTGTATAAAAAAAAATTGGGTTAAAAAAATATTAGCAAGGTCACATACATACACATCGTTTTTTTAAAAAAATACTGCGACCATGGTAAAAATAAAAGAAAATGTTTTACATTAGGTAAAAAGTTGCGAGTGGAGGTATTTCGGAAAATACAATGTTGAGGTGACTGACATTAAATTAGGCGGGATTGTTCAGGTTTTTGTCGCCAAAATTTATGAAAGATTTGTGGATCTGATGTTGCCACGTCTCGCGGCTGAGAGAGTTCTCTCAGCCGCAGGCTGAGGTACAGTAACCCCTATATATATATATATATATATATATATATATATATATATATAATATATAAAGAGTTGATCCTCTAAGAACGGTTCTCACGGATAGATCAAATCAAATAAAACCAGATCTCTATCAGATCCGACGGCCCACGTGAAAGTTCTCACATGAATCCGTGAGAACCGTTCTTAGCGGATCAACTCACTATATATATATATATATATATATATATATATATATATATATATATATATATATCCTTGAAATGCCCAGATTCGCCGGTGGGCGAAACTAAAACGGCAGCTCTAACTTCAGATTCAGTTCAGTTCATGTCTGCAGCTCACGCCCCCGCAATGAGACCAACAGCGGAAGTCCACCAACAACATCAATCAGAAAATAATTGAAGTGATACAGAACACAAACATGGGAAAAGCGCAGCCTCATTCGTACGCCTAGCTGGCATACAAATGCTCATCTGAAAAAAAAAAATGCTCCAACTGAGAGACAAGCAGAAACATCATGCTCGGTTTTGAAGTATTTTGTCACAAAGCAAAAGAATACATCTGCGCAAGTGATGGAGTTCAAAAAAAAAAAAAAACAAGTCTTCTTTGCACCATCTAATAGCCAGCACAGGTAAATGAGCTTAAGTTGCTTATATACCAACTTCCTGATATGGATTACAATTAGAATCTTGAAACTACTTCAGCTTACAGACAAATCTAACTCCAGTCGAAAATACGGAGGCCTTCCTGATGACAGGACACACAGCAGAGATGGAAAGCCTACTCCACTTGACGCGGCTGATGCATTTGTCTTGCACATTATCATCTCTTCGACGTATACCCATTTCATAATCACAACTGCGACAAGAAGAAACAAGCCCCTGTAAGTTAACAAGAAGTAATTTATCAGAACAACTTTTAATTTGACAGCAGCATAATCAATTAGAAAACATTAAGTATGCACTGGTGATGGATCCCACAACCAAGACCAATGCTTCAGCATAACCAAGGGTGGCAAATAGAAATATTTCTGCACTAACTACTGTGTATAGAAACTTATTGAGTCAAATGATTATGATAAATGGCAGATAGAAAAACAAAAATTATCGATCCTCCTCAGACAAGGCAAAATGGCTGCCCTTGCTGCCGACAATACCAATTATGTTCTACACCCGTTGCTAGTTGATGCCGTGGCCTGTCGCATGGAGCAAGGGTGTTCCAAGCACTCTAGTCATCAAACAAAACATCACAAAAACCATTTCAACAATTAAAATAATAATCTAATGGCCTTAGATTTTATTGAATATCTTCGAAACACATCACAAAAACCAGACCCTAGATTCTAGTCACCAAATACAGGCAGATCTTTCTTTGCAAGAAAGGAAAAGAGGGCAGACTCTGCAGAAAGTGGATAAGAAGCCATCCTGGCCCCATTTCATAAAAGCAGGACTCTTGCTCAGAAATAGTATTAACTACTGTCAACCAACACCAGATCCTACAATGACTTTAAATACATGTTCTCTATCCTTAGCTTCCCAATATTTTTATTATTGTCACCATTCAGTGTATTAATTACATGTAGTCATCCTCGTCACCAATTAAAATCTCTGCACCTGTCATCACTGAAAATTATGAGATGTGCAAGCAGACTATTGACACTATAGAAAAAGATCTCAAACTGATTTGGTCATGACATAAGACATAACAATGACAACAACGACAATAAGCATTTATCCCTAATCTTTGGTCGGCCAGATGATGAATGAAATAAGGAAAAAAACAAAACAAAAACACAAACTAATCTACTCAAAAATATTGCTCACAGTTGCTAATTAGGAATATATAAGATAAAAGGAAAAAAGGAAAGAAAATCAGACACTTACATCATGTAGAGGACCTATCATCAGTAACATCACCTTAACCTAATTTGAGCAGCAGCCACCTTTCTTAAGTGCAGAAACATCATCTTTAACATTAATTTTCTCTCCTTTACTGGGAACAGCAGATGCTGAATCATCACCAGTCTCGACTGCCTTCTTGCTCACGATCCTGTATATCTGAGTCAAAACCTCTGCAAATGCATTGTCTACATTAGTTGATTCCAGTGCCGATGTTTCCATAAAATACAGAGATTCTGTCTCAGCAAAAGATTTCCCATCTTCAGTTGAAACAGCAATAAGATGGCGGAGGTCACTCTTGTTCCCAATAAGCATAACAACAATGTTTGGATCTGTATGGTCCCTCAATTCTTTGAGCCAGCGCTCAACATTCTCAAATGTAGCATGACGTGTGACATCATACACAAGCAATGCACCTACAGCCCCTCTATAGTAAGCACTGGTGATGGCACGGTACCTGCTTTCAATAGAGACAGTTAGGACAGTGCATTAAGTATATAAGCAGGATACACATAGGGAACACATACACATAGGGAACACGATCCTGTTCAGAAATGTCTAATCAGAAATAATTAATTACAGTTTGTGACGGATAGATCTTTACGTGGTGTTGTATTTATGTCTGCTGTTGACACATCTGCAACTCCATGCAGAGTTTTCAATTGGACTCATAATGATGACATGATCTACCAAGACAGACTGTACACTCTTATTTCAAAAATTCATCAAAATTCAACTGCTGGGCCTAGGAATTATAGTGTATATCAGGAACCAAAACATGACTATTTTAATGCATAAAATAACACAATTTTAGTGTATCATTCAAATTATCACAGAAAAGTTATGACAATTTAACAGAATATGTAAGGACCTGGGGCACCATCCCAAAAGACTAACCTTCTAGGTGGAGTTGCCCAAATACTTGTATACCCAAGACCATCCCCATGTCTAGCCGATGTGGGACTATTTGCTCGCACAAATCCCAACAACCCCCCCTCGAACAAAGAGTCTCTCTGCCTTACATGAAGCAGGAGCATTGCTGCCAAATCCTCGAGAGCTCAACTAGCTTTGCAGGTGTGTATTGCGCCTTTTAACGCCCTAGGGGATCGAACAACACCTACACACACGACTAAGTTCGGGGCATGGCTATGATACCATTTGTAAGGATTTGGGGCACCATCCCAAAAGAGCCTTCTATGTGAAGTTGCCCAAAACCTTATACACTCAAGACCACCCCATGTCTAGCTAATGTGGGACTATTTGTTCGCACAAATCCCAACAATTAATTGTTAGTATTTGGAGTGCATCATATTTATTGAGAAAAATCAAAAGATCAGGTGGAGGTGTTACAACCTTCAGAGATCAAGCACGGACAGGCTTTGTACATGTGATTAGTCGGCTAATAGGTGTTATTAGTCGACTAGGCTCTAGGCCAGTCGACTAATGCTAAGTATACTCGACTAATACTGAGTATAGTCGACTAGGCCTTGCAAACAGAGAATTGGATTCTCGGTTGTGTTACAGTACTCAACTAATTTATTAGCATAGTCGACTAATACTTGGTACTAGTCGACTAATAATTGGCCCTAGTCACTAATGCAGGATTTGACAATTCCTAATACGGTTCTGATTCCCTGTTTTAAATATCGGCCGATACGGCCGAGATATCGTCCGATATCTCCTTTTTCGCCTGCTGCCGATACGATATGGGAAAATCGTTCGCCATATCGGTTTGCAGCAAAAAAAACGGCCGATATTTGAAATATCGCCCCGATAAATTTCCCGATATTGGCCGATAAATCGTCCGATATATCACCCGGTATGAAATAACTAATTTATTGCATGACTGCGTGCAAATGTACATTATTTTTTACTGTCTCTGCAAGCATATTACATCATTTTTATAAGATAGATGATATGTATGACCCTAAACCAACTCTTAATTATCAATATTTCATTATATATAGGTCTAATATGAATGCCCGATATGCGCGCGTATCCCCGATATCTCCCCCGATATCCGATATCCGATATGAAAAAACCCCCATCCTATACGATTCCGATATCCGATTTGAGAACCTTGTTCTGATTCTAATCTGTTTTGAATTAGGGTTTTCTTCTCTCTGAGGCGGTGCTCATTAAATTGTAAAGTTTGAGTTAGACTAGGATCATCCTAGGTCCTATATAAACCTCTTAGGGTTAGCCTTTTAAAGGTGTGTCAAGAACAAAAGTCCACCATTGAGAGTTGTAAGAGATAATTCTTGTAACTCTGTATTTCTTCTTTTTTTTAAAAAAGATTTCTCCCCTCCTCCCCGTGAACGTAGGCACATGCGAACCACGTTAAATCTAGTGTTTCTTGGTTTCTTGCGGTTATTAGATTCTTTTGCTTGCTAGTGGTAGATCCGCTCCAAAGTTTCCGCTGTAGAGCCATTAATTCGGTGTTTCACTGTTGTTTGATCGGTGATAGATCATAACAATTGGCATCAGAGTGATGGCTAGCAAGACGACCAACAACAATCAAGTTCAAGGTGGAGAAATTCGAAGGGAAGTCCAACTTCCTGTTGTGGAAGATGCGAGTAACATCGTTGCTCATGGAGGGCACACACAAGACCTTGCTTGGTATTAAGAAGAAGCCATCAAAGATGGAGGATGATGAGTGAAACGACATTGACTTCCGCGCAAAGGCGACGATCATATTGTGCCTATCAGACGAAGTCCTCTACAACGCGATGAACGAGGGGATAACTGCTGGTCTTTGGTGTAGGCTGGAGAGCCTTTATATGACAAAGAGTTTGTCGAACAAGCTCTTCATGAAGAAGCAGTTACACAGCCTTCGAATGAAGGAAGGTACGCCTATTTTACATCTTAATACTTTTAATAGAATTTTAAGTGACTTGTTGGCTCTAGAGGTTAAGCTAGAAGAAGACAAACCTCTTCTGTTACTCTCTTCTCTTCCATCAAGTTATGACCACATGGCGACCATCATGTATGGTAAGGAGACCTTAGAGTAAAAAAATGCCAGGAAGATGCTCCAAAAAAAATTAGCTGATGAAGAAGACAGATTCTACGGAGAAGGCCTCAGGATTGGTTGTCAAGGGCCAGAAGGGAAGATCAAAGAGTAAGGGACCCAAAAGGGATCCAGAGGCTTCTACCAGTTTTTCTTACTACTTTTGCAAGAAATCAGGGCACATCAAGAAAAATTGTATGAAATACAAGGAGATACTGAAGGGGAAAGGCAGCAATGATTCTGATGGGGCTAGTACCAGTAGAAAGTCAGATCTAGTCAGGGTTGTCGAATAAGCCGATGAGGATCCATGTGATGTCTTGACGGCTGAGTGAGGAAAAGGTAAATACTCAGATGTTTGGTTACTTGACTCAGGGTGCACATACCACATGTGCCCAAAAAGGGAGTGGTTCAGTACTTATAAGCCATATGATGGAGCTCTGTCCTGATGGGTAACGACGCCGTGTGCAAAACTGTAGGCATCGGCAACATCCGTATGAGAATGATGGATAGGCTCAAACCCTCACGAACATTCAACACGTTCCGGATTTGAAGAATCTTCTCTCTCGTTGGGAGCTTTGGAAGCTCGAAGGTACAAGTTTTCATGTGCAGATGGAGGAATCAAAGTTACCAAAGGCTCCATGACGATTCTCAAAGGATAACGGATAGCAAATTTGTACAAGTTGACAGAAAGCATTATTGTTGGTGATACTTCAGTAGCAATAGAGAAGGAGGATACTATAAGACTTTGACACATGCGTCTTGGACATATGAGTGAGCGAGGTCTTCAAACCCTACATAAAAGAGTGCTCTACCAAGTATTACATATTGCAAACTTAATTTTAATAAATTTTGCATTATGTGTATTCAACGTAGAATAGCTTTCTCTACATCACAGCATAAGACAAAGGGCTTGCTAGATCTCATACACACGGATGTGTGGGACCTTTGCCAGTAGCATCCATTGGGGGTGTTAGGTGCCATGTAACTTTCATAAATGATTTTTCTAGGAAAATTTGGATATACTTCTTGAGGGAGAAATCGGAAGTATTTCAGAAGTTCAAGGAGTGAAAAACTATGATAGAAAATCAGACGGGGTGAAAGGTGAAAATCTTAAGGTCTGAAAATGGAGGCGAGTATACCTCCAAAGAATTCAAAAATTACTTAGCAAGGGCATCGAACACCAGCTAAGTATTCCAGGGCGACCAGAATAAAACAGAGTAGCAGAGCGCATGAATCGGACACTTCAGAGCATGCGCAGTATCAGATTACAGACTGACATTTTAGAAAGATTTTGAGCAGAGACGATGAACCATCAACAGTTATTGATCTTCAGATCCCAGAGGAGATATGGCGAGGAGAGTCTGTGGATTATTCAACCTTACGGATTTCGGTTGCCCGGCGTATTGCTTGGTTGATAGGAAAAAAAACAAACTGGAGTCTAAGTCTAAGAAGTGTATCTTCATCGGGTTCACCAAAGGACATGGTTCAAAGTCGCGGTCTCGGTCGCCGACTCGACGGGCACGTTCCACATCGATCGCGGCGTCGCAGCCCCGACTCTGGCGAGGCGCGAAGCGCTACATAAAGGGCTCAAAATATGCTGAAAAAATCACAACAAAACTTTAAAAAATGTAGACATCAAAATTAACGTATAACTTGTCCAAAACATATTACGTAACATACTAAACATGATGATAATGCATAAATACATGCATCACGGTATTAAAATATCAAAATAAATGAATAATTTAATAAATTATATGAAATTAGTTAAATTTAAATTAACTTTTCTTTCAACAAAAGTAAAGATTAGCTTTACCTTTCTAGTAAAAATTTAAATTATATGAAATTAATAATATAAAATTTTGACTTAACTCGGCCTCGACTCGGGGCCGAGTCAGCCTTGACTCAGGACCGACTCGGCCTCGTCTCGGGGCCAAGTCAGCCTTGACTCAGCACCGACTCGGACCGAGTCAGCATCGAGTCAAGTAAAATAATCTAAAATGTTGACTCGTGGAATGGTCTTGGAATGGGAAAGGTCGTTCCGGTTCCGACTCGGCCGAGTCGGAACCGGAACGACCGAGTCGGAACTAGAACGGCCGAGTTTTTGAACCATGCCAAAGGAGTAAAGAGTTTCAGACTTTGGGATCTCAAGACATGGAGCGCCTTTACCAGTAAAGATGTGGTCCTTGATGAAGAATCAATGTTGCAAGAAAAGTCAAGAGACGGAGTATAAAGCGCAAGGTGGAGCTTCAAACAGTTTAGCAGACGCTCAAGAAAAGGGAATTAGTTCTCAGAAAGCCCTAAAAGGCCTAAAGGGTCAGAAGAGAACTCCACAGATTCATATGGAGATAATTAAGAGGCTATTAAAGAGCAACCTAGATCGTTGAGGCGGTCAGTTAGAGTTACGGTGTCACCAATAAGGTATGACTGGGAAAATGATCATGTCTCATTCGCATTAGTAATAGAAACAGGAGACCCTAGTAGTTACAGGAAGGCGACCGAGGCAGATAACTATGACAAGTGAATTACAACCATGGAGCAGGAGATGGAGTCTTTAGATAGAAACCAAACATGGACATCAGTCGATCTTCTAAAGGACTCCAAAGTAATAGGTTGCAGACGGATCTTTCGCAAGAAGAACAATGAGCAATACAAGACAAGGTTAGTTGCCAAGGGATATGCTCAGAAGGAGGGTGTTGAGTACAATGAGATCTTCTCTCCTATAGTCAAACATATATCTATTTGGATGTTATTGGCGATAGTTGCTCAGTTTGATCTACAGCTGGAGCAGGTGAATGTCAAAATAGCTTATTTGCACGGTTAGCTGGAGGAGAAAATATACATGAAACCTGAAAGTTATATTTAAGAAGGTTAAGAAAATAAGATGTGTCTTCTAAATAAGTCCCTCTATGGACTTAAACGGTCTTTTAGGCAGTGGTATAAACGGTTTGACTCTTTCATGATCAAGGCCAGATACAAGCAATGAGTATGACAATTGTGTCTATTTCAAGCAAAATGATGATCCAACATATTTGTTGTTATATGTGGATGATATGTTGATTGCTGCGAGAAACAAGACACATGTTCAGAAGCTCAAGAGAATTTGACATGAAGGATTTGGGAGATGCCAATAAGATCTTAGGTATGGAGATCACTCATGACAGAGGCTCAGGTAGACTTTGGCTATCCCAGGAGAACTACATTCTCAAGGTGTTGGAGAGATTCAACATAGCAGAAGCAAGACCGACTTCATCACTCCTTTGGCAGGTCCCTTCAAATTATCCTCCAAGCAGTGTTCACAATCACCGGAAGAGATGTCTCGAGTACCATATGCTAGTGCGGTGGATCACTCATGTATGCTATGGTCTGCACTAGGCTTGACTTGGCCTATGCAGTTAGCACAGTAAGTCGGTTCATGTCAAATCCAAGAAAGCAACATTGAGAAGCAGTGAAGTGAGTGCTACAATATCTGCGAGGGACTACGAGGGCTTGGTGTTTGAGAGATTGAAAATGAGAAAGCCTAGGGTATTACAAGGCCATGTTGATGCAGATTATGCAGGAAATCTTGATCAGCGAAGATCTACAACGGGCTATGTGTTTACAGTAGCTGAGTGTGCCATTAATTGGAAGGCAGAATTGCAAGATACAGTTACTCTTTCAACGACATAAGAAGAGTACATGGCTGCAGTTGATGCATCAAAAGAAGTTTTGTGGTTGAGAGAATTGGTTGAGACGTTCAGTATCATGTAAGATTTATTTTTGGTTCATTGCGACAGTCAGAGTGCAATTCATCTTGCTAAGGATCACAGGTATCACAAGCGGACGAAGCACATTGATGTACGTCAATGGGTCCTGAATGATAAGGTGATCGATTTGCTAAAGATCAGCACAAAGAAGAATCCAGCGGATATGATGACGAAGATCATCTCGGTGAAGAAGTTCCGAGCATCTCTGAACTTCATTAAGGTTCTCCAAAGGTAAAGTGGAGAACATATTCTTAGAAGGGAGCCATGTGAAGTCACAAAAGGGGGAGAAAGCAAAGCGAATGAAGCGGAGGCCAATTTCTACGAAGGAACTCAATAAACATGAGTCAAGGTGGAGATTGTTAGTATTGGAGTGTCTCGTATTCATTGGAGAAGAATCAATGGTCAGGTGGTGTCACAAGCTTCATAAGAACATGCACAGGCTCTATACATGTGTTATTAGTCGACTAATATGTGTTATTAGTCGACTAATATGTGTTATTAGTCGACTAATATAGTCGACTAATATGTGTTATTAGTCGACTAGGCTCTAGGCTAGTCGACTAATACTGGGTATAGTCGACTAGGCCTTGCAAACAGAAAGTTGGGTTCTCGAATTGTGTTACAATAGTTGACTAATTTATTGGTATAGTCGACTAATACTTGGTATTAGTCGACTAATAATTAGCCCTAGTCGACTAATGTGAGGTCTGACAATTTCTAATACGGTTTTGTTTCCAATCTGTTTTGAATTTGGGTTTTCTTTTCACTCTGAGGTGACGCTGATTGGATTGTTGAAGTTTGGGTTAGACGAAGATCCTAGGTCCTATATAAACCCCTTCGGGTTGGCCTTCTAAAAGTGTGTCAAGAACAAAAGAGATTTCCACCATTGAGAGTTGTAAGAGAGATAATTCTTGTAACTCTTGTATTTTCTTGTCTGTTTTCACTAAAGATTTCTCCCCTCCTCGTGGACATGAGCACATTGCCTAATCACGTTAAATCTGGTGTTTCTTAGTTTCTTGTGGTGATTAATTTCTTTTGCTTGCTAGCGGTAGATCCGCTCTAAAGTTTCCGTTGTAGAGCGTTATTTCGGTGTTTCTCTGTTATTTGATCGGTAATATATCACAACAGAAACTTGCCCATTATCGAAGTGAATATAAACAATAACTATTGGTAAATTAAATGAAAAGGTACCTTTCCATTTAGTTGAGAGCTTAACCAGACATAGAAGCTTATACTCGCATCATTCCCCAAACGCTCAAATTTTAACATTATTTAAGATAAACTCTGAACTGTTCAAAGATCTACCGACATGCTACAAAATAATAATAATAATAATAATAATAATAATCGGGGCTTGTGCATGCAGGTGCTCATGTGTGTGTATATATGATCATACTTTCTTTACTCCTCTCTATTTCTAATAGCACAAAAAAAATTCTCAATATTCACGCTGACAACTGGGGAATTAGTTTGCAACCTGACTTTCCCTTGTTTGACTCTACACGAGGCTGAAACCAATCAATAAACAGAAAACTAAAAAATTGAAACTTTTACTCGTACATAAAAAAAAGAAACTAGTATCATGAATAGACTAAGCTATAGGGAGGGAGATCAGAAATATGTTGATTATGATAATTGTTCAAATCAACTTGGCAAGGAAACGAATCATGATCAACTAGGTATAAAAGAATGAATAAGTGTAGGGATTGAAGTCTCAGTCGAGTCAGAGATGACTCGACCGATCTTCGACTCGGCAAGAGACGATACGAGTCTGAGACCCAAATCGCACTTTTGAGCGAAACCGGCTGAGTCCTGAGATAACTCGGAACGACTTGGCCTAGTCAGGCTGACTGTTCACCCGTGTGTCGATGCCGTCAGTCGGTTAAAAGCAAAAAAAAAGAGATCTAGGCTTACCTCCTCGCCCCCGCTGACACCGCCAGTTGCCCGCCTGTCCCCCTCCCTCCCTTCAATCTCTTTTTCTCTCTGTCTCCTTCCCTCCCTCCGAGCGTAGGGGGAAAGAGGAGGGAGGTTGGAGGGAGGGAGGGACCCTGTATCTGTCTCCCCCCTCTCTCCCTCTGGTCTCACTCTGCCCCGCTCTCTTACCCTCTCTCTTAATCTCTCTCCCCCCTCTAGTTCTCTTTGTTTCTCTATCCCCCTTTCTCATCCGATCTCTCTCTTATATTCAACTCAAATCTCTCTTATATGTATCCATCAAATCTTCCACATTTAGTTATTTACCCCTCAAATTTTTTATATTTGAATTTTTTTATATTTACCCCCCAAATCACCATATTTCTTATATTTACCCCTCAAATCATCATATTTTCCCAATTCCCCTTAAAACAACTCGTTTTGGACATGTGATACATGAAAATTGATGTCTGTATTTTTTTAAGACTTGTCGTAATTTTTTTGAATTTTTTGAGCTTTCTATGTAGCGTTTTGCGCATATTGCCCGAGACGATCCAAGACGCCGCGACCGATCCGTCTCAGTGCCCATCCGAGTCAACGGCCGAGACCGCGACTTTGAACCATGAATAAGTAATGCAATAGTTTTGGTATACAATCCACAAGAGAAAAGAGACGAGTTCTCCATCATTTAAATAGTAAAAGTAACCTGTTAAGAGAGACTCTGTGCATTGGTTTATATTTGGTTTAGTCCCACATGCAATGTGAGAATAGATGTAATATGTTTAATTATTATATATAGAACACAGTATGAGGTCTAGAACTCATCTCTTTCTCTCCCAATCTCTTCAACTGTTGAAAATATAAACTTGATTTAATGTGACGAAGAAAAGACAACTGTACAATTATCTAGGTGTTTGTTTAATGTTGGAGGTATTGCTCATCTATCTAGGTGTCTGTTCAATGTTCAAAATGTCTTAGTATTTCTAAAAATGTGTTTAATGTTGTTTGTGAAAGATTGTGTACTAGACAACTATATAATAAAAATATGCTATCAATTGTAATTTTAAGTGAGTGGAGATAATGAGAAGAGTTGAAATGAAAGAATTTTACATCTCTCTCCTCCTCCTATATGTGGTCTTATCTTATTCTATTTAACTAGCACATAAATATAAATTGTAGTATATACTCCGTTGGTGTTGTTGGTGTTGTTTTGTTGTGTTTTTCTTTGTTATCAATGGTATCAGAGCAAGGTTAAGCAAAGTTCCAAGTGAAACAAGAGCCAAGAGGAGCCATGTCTTAAAAGATCCAGGAGGTGTCTGATTTGAACTGAAGAAGGAAAAAGGGACAAGAACGCTCTTTTTTTCATATTTGCTACCAACGGGTGATAAAGATACACGAATTAGCACTCGTTTGGGACAAGAAGAACCTACTATATCTGATATAACCAGCAGTGTATTGATTCGCAAGGTGCGAACAAAGGGTGAAGTGCTGAGAGTCAAAATTGTACTCATGTTTTTTTGTTGCAGTATGGAGACACTGAATATTGAAATTCCATTCAAGGAAATTCTACGATAAGCTTTTCAGAAAATGAATATGCTACCTCCTGCGTTTCCACTGAAAATGATGGTCCAGATAATGCGAAAAGATCTCATGGATATGTTGAAGTATTTGATCCTCGTTTCAATAAGTTATTTGTAGGACCTTGGAAATCAAGCCGCGAGAATGTTAAAATTGTTGTTTCAAGACTAGTTTTGGAGTATTTGCAAAATCTTTCAGTTATTCAGGTAATTGATGTTAATCTCAAAGAACTTACAAATCTGCGTGCAGAAATTGATGAACTTTACAATCGAATATATGAGTTGAAACTCGAGTTGGAACCACAAGAATTACAGTGCATGAAGACCCGAGACCATCTCTGTTGAAAGTTCAAATTATCAATAAATGCATTAAGGAAGCATCTTGGTATGGTTAGATCAAGTTTAAGAGAGAATGTTGAAAATATAAACTTGATTTAATGTCTCAAAGAAGAAATGATTGTTTAATTATTTAGGTGCCTGTTTACTGTTCAAGGTACTGCTCATCTATCTAGGTGTTTGTTCAATGTTCAAGGTGTCGTCTTAGTATTTCTAGATATATGTCTAATGTTGTTTGTGAAAGTTGTGTATTAGAAAAACTATATAATAGGGATATGCTATCGGTTGTAATTTGAGTGGGTGAAAAGATAATGAGAAGAGTTGAAATGAAAGAATTTTATCTCTCCCTCTCACTCTATATGTGACCTTATGTAATTTTATCTAACTAGCACACATATACAAATTGTAGAATACACTTTGTTGGTGTTGTTGGTGTTGTTTTGTTGTGTATGCTTCTTTGCTAACAGATACTACTTTATCATGATATTAAAGTCACTCAAATAACCCCAAACTCTAATCTGATTCTCCCAAAAAAAACATTGTTCATCTTCTTCACCCGACCCCCGAAATCCTAACCCTAACCCACTCCTCCTCTCCCGTTCGTCATCATCTGCCACCTCTCTTCCTCTTCCAGCCACCCACCGCCTCATCGCCCTTCCCGATCTCGTTCAGATCTCGTGATCCAAACCTTGCATCTTCGTCGTCGTCTCCGTCGTTGTCTCCGTCTTCATCGTCGTCTTCTACCTCTTCTTCTTCCTTGTCTTCGTCACGTCATCTTCGTCGTCTTCTGCCTTCGTCATATCTTCGTCCTTTACAGATCGGTGCTAGATTGAGCCGACTAGAGCCAACCCAAGCCGACTACGCTGAGCAAAGCCGATTAGAGCCGACCCGGGCCGCTGGCGCCGACCAGAGCTGAGCTGAAGATGTCTTGTTAAGGTGAAGGTTTTAGCATTTTCTTTGAAGTGTAATAGGAAGTGTTTGTCTATTCTCTAAGGAGAGTTCTTTTTCAAGTTCGTCTATTTTATGATGGCCGACTCTACTGAGACAAAGACGGGTGAGTCCAATAGGATGACTACTCAAACGAGGATAGTTTCCGGTAGGATTACAAATCGAAAATTTGATGAGAATAATTACTTACAGTGGAAGCGAGTAATTGAGATTTATGTGGCTGGTGGAGGGAAGACTAGTCATTTATTGGTGGACCCTCCTACTCTAGTGACAGATGCTTGGACACTGGACGACAATATCCTACTACATCAGATACTGACCATGATGGAGCCCAAGATTCAGAATTTGGTTCATTGCATGCTCTAAATGAGTTATGATGTTTTATGCGTGAACTCTACGAAGGTGGCAGCAACATCAACATGGCTTATGACGTATTCAGGAGCTATTTCAAAAGAAGCTGATAGCCAGCCCATGGATAATCATTACGGTGAGTTCAATCACCTAGCAGAGGAGCTTCAGCAGATATTTTCAATCACATCTATGTGAAGCAAATGCAGAACCAATAGAACCGGTTGATGGTACTGACCTACTTGGATACCCTCGGCCCTATTTATTCTTTGTCCATGCCTCAGATTATGGGAAGCTCTGTTGTGAGCTCTCTACCATAGACATCACTTTCTGCAATGACATTCGACGCTACTAAAGTAACCTCAGGGGAGGCAGGCTGATGCTGGCTGTGAATGAGGTCGTGCTAATATGGAGGGACGAGGGGGCTACACTAGTGGACGCTTTGATGGCTGCGATACCAAGGGCGAACGAGGTCCTCGAGGACGATGAGATAATTATGTGGTCTATAGTTACTAGTGCAAAAAATCAAGCCATGTGAAGTACCAATGCCCCTTTTAAAAGGGAAGAGAGCGAGAGGTGCACATGTCTCTTCCAGATGACGAGCAATTGCGACGTCAGTTTGAGCAGTTCCACACCGCAACAACATAACAGGCTTAATACTCCTCTTTCTCTGCCACTCTCCCACAAACAGGTACTCCTATATCTTGTCTCACATCGTCTATGACTCATACTTGGATTATAGATTCAGAGGCGACTGATCACATGATTGCGAACCGAGGTATTATGTCCCCTTTTACTCCTGTTTCGAACCTGTAGCCTTAGCAGATGGCTCACGCCACACCTATTAAGTGTATTGGCACTGTCACTACCACCCTTACTCTTCCTCGATCATTTATTTTCTATTTACCTCATTTTTTTCAACTTATTATCAGTAAGTAAGATTACCAAAGTTTTAAATTGTAATGATATTTTTTCCGACACGTGTATTTTAAGAGCTTGGGATGAGGAAGAAGATTGGCACAGTGAGAGGAATGTATTGTATGAGCAAGAGTTGGCATCCAATCAGTGGCTTGCATCAACACTTCTTCAGCGTTTGAATACCATTGTCGATTAGGTTACCCTTCTCTGTTTGTGCTAAAACTTCTTGTTCCCTCTTTAGGTTAGGTTTCATTCTTAGAGTGTGAGTCTTGTCAGTTAGAAAAGCACCATCGTGTCTTACCCTAGCGGATCAATAAGAGGTTTGATAAGTTATTTGATTTAGTTCATTTCGATGTATAAGGTCCATATCCATTACCTTCAAAACTGAGTTTTAGGTATTTTGACAGCTTTGTAGATGATTGCTCTGAAGTCACATGAATACCCCTGCTCAAATCTCATTCTAAAGTATTTTTCATGTTAAAATTTTTTACTCAGAAATAAAAAATTAGTTTAGTTCTAATATTAAAATTTTGAGATCTAATTATCCTAAAGAATATCTGGATAATCACTTCAGTCAGTTTCTAGAATAAAATGAAATCTTACATTAAACCTCTTGTGTTTACACTCGAATCTTACATCAATTCTCTTGTGTTTACACTCTTCAGTAGAAAAAGATGTTGAACGTAAGAATAGACACCTTCTTGACATTGTTAGGACTATGTTTTAAACATCGGCCGATATACCGATATATCGGCCGAGATATTGGTATTTTATCCAAAACGATACGATAAGTACAAAAATTTACCGGATATCATTTTGGACTGATATAGACCGATATATCGCTACGTGGCTGATATAGCAGCCGATATCTGAGATGAAATATCCGATATATCGACTAATATAGTTACATATTTGAATAATTATTATTATTTTTGCTTGAGAGATTAATTTATTTTATTCTATGTTCATTGTGGTATTTTAATGATATTTTTATATGATGTTTGGATAATAACTTATTTCTTTTAATAATATCTTATATGTATTGACTATTGATATATCAACCGGTATTTAGTACCATATCGCGATATATCACCCGGTATCCGGTATCTAATATATAATTTTACCAACCGGTATATCACCGATATCTGATATTTAAAACACTGGTCAGGACTTTTCTATTTTATAGACAAGTACAAAAAGAATTTGAGGTAAGATCATTTTATCTGCTTATTACTTGATAAATCGAATGTCATCCTCCATATTGCAAAATAACTCCCATATTACATTCTATACCAAGATATTGATTTGTTCCCTTTGCCTCCAAAAATTTTTGGGTCTTTCTATTTTGTCCATAATCATAGTCCTCATAAGACAAAACTTGATTCTAAGTCTTCTTGTTTACTCTAAAACTCGGAAAGGTTACAAATGCTTTTGTCCATCCATAGGCAAATATATCATATATCATGTCTATAGATGTAACATTTTTCGAGTCGAAACCTGAAATTTTCACATTTCCTTTTTTGTATCAGAGGATGACTATGATTACATGTTTTATCAATAGACATAACTCGATAGTGGGGAATCAGCATCTGAAAACGTGACTGGTCCACTTCGATTTCAGAATCTGATTCATACATATACGAGACGAATAGCTCCTCTTGTGCCAGCGTCAGCCTCGAGACCAAGTCCTGCGCAAGAATTAAGTGAGATTGTCACTGCTCATTTACCTGGTAGTTCTACTATTGATGATCTTCCCATTGTACTTTGAAAAGGCAAACGTACTTATACTCAGCATCTCTTTTCAATTTGTTTCTTATTCTCTTTTATCATCTTCCTTCCGTTCATTTATTTTTTTTCTTTGGAGTCATGCTCGGTTTCCAAAAATGTATCAAAAGCACGATCTATTCCAAGTTGGTCTCAGGCGATGCAAAAGGAAATGATGATTTTAGAGTAGAATGGGACTTGAGAGTTCGTTACACTTCAACCAGAGAAGAAAGAAAATGGGTGCAAATGGGTTTACATTGTCAAGTTAAACCCAGATTGGTCTATGGCTCGCTTAAAAGCGAGATTGGTTACCAAAGAATACTCACAGCTGTATGAATTAAATTATGTGGATACCTTCTCTTCGGTCACGAAAATGATATTTGTGTGGATCCTTGTGGCATTAACGACATACAAGTGGCAAGTTCATCAGTTGGACATCAAGAATGCCTTTCTCAATGGTATTCTTGATGAGAAGGTTTACATGAAGCAACCATAAGGCTTTGTTGTTTTAACACCCCATCCTCAGAATACGTACTCAGATGCGTATCCTCATTTTTTTAAAAAAACACTTTGTTATTTTTATTTATTTATTATTTTCTTTTATTTATTTCTCTTACAATGGAAGTACTACATGATTTGATCTCTCTGGTCATCAGCATGGGTCAATTTTAGTTTTAAACACTGTTTCCTACTATTTTAGATTTTTCATGATTTTTCAGATTTTTTCTGAATTATTTTTATAAACACCCTAAAATCGGGATTAATCGGTACCGCTGGTTTATTCCTGGATTTTTAATTTACAACTGGGATCAAATTTTGAGAAACCGCTTTCACATATCTACTTAGAATAATATTTACTATCTTAATTCATTTTTTGAGAATTTTCAAAATTTAACAGATTTCGGCCAGATTTGGCGGCGACCGATATTGACGGCCGATTCCAGGATTTTTAATTTAAAAACTATAAAGAATTTCTTGAAACGAATTTCACCATGATTCTTAGAATAATATTCTTGATTTTTGAGAATTTTTGCGCGTCGTTCCGAGATACTTGATTTTCGGACGATTTCGGTATTTTTCCGAAAGTTTTCCGCATCCGCAACCGAATCCCGGGAATCCACCACTCTAATCATTTTCACTTTTTATTCCAAGAAAATATCTTCCTTTTTTCATTTTCTTTTCCTTTTTCCTTTTTCTTTCCTTCCTTTTCCTTCCACCAAATTCTCCAAACTTCTCCATTCTTCCATTATCTTCTACAACTTTCCACCAAAAATATCTAACACCAAAAATATCTTCTCCAAAATATCCAACCCTCTCCCATCACCATGGCCGGCCAAGAGAGGGACACCTCACCCCCTCTATTTTACAAAAACCCCCTCTCTAAACATTTATTTACATCACCTTCACAATTCCAATTTCTATATAAACCTTTCCTTCTTCATTTCACTTCATTTTCTCTTCACCAACACCTTAACCACTACCAACTCCTCCTACATCTCCACCACAACCACAACCACTACAACTTCTCTAACTCTCTACCTTCATCTTCTTCCTCCTCCATCTCCATTTAAACCATCACAACTCCACCAAAGTCTCCACCTTCTCCTTTACCTTTTCCAAAACTACCACTACAACAAAACTTCTCCACAAACCACCACCCCATCATCTTCTCTAAGGGCCGGCCACCTCCTTTGGATTGGGGCCGAGCTCTTCTTCGTCGGTAACATCTCCGGTGATTATTCCGGTAATCGTTTACGATTATTCCGGTAATCATTCCGGTGACGATTACAACGACAACACTAACGACACCACCACCATCTTTTATAACCTTTTTCATCACCATCATCTCTACTAATTTTACCACCATCTTCACTTCCACCATCAAGTTCACGATCACAACACCACCTTCATCTCCACTACTTCTTTTACTTTCTTTTATTACTTCACCAAAATCCATCTTCCTTACCAAATACCACCACCACCAACAAAATCACCTTCCCTTTCCTCTCCTCCTCCCTCTCCTTGGGGCCGGCCACTCCCTAGGCCACCACCAAGGGGTGGCGCACCACCCTAGGGCCGGCGGCCACCCAAGGCCAAGCCCCCTTTCCTTTGCTCGCTTGGTATTTTTCCTCTCCCGGGGAATCGGACGCGCAAAGCTTCAAAAGTGGCGTTTTAGGCGAGTGATTTTCCTCGCCAGAAAATAGATTTGTATTAAAATCTTTATTATGTTGTCTTTAGTATCAGTGCGGTATGATTGTACGGGGGTGTGTGTGTTGTAATCTGTGGGATGTCTTCACTTGAACCGGACTGATATACTGTAATGCTTGTAATAGGATAGAACAACTCGTGCGGACCATTCAGCCTCCGGTCTCTCACTATCTCGAAAGAGAAGTGATTGGGACCGTCAGGTTTCTCAGCACCGCCTCCAGACCATTCAGCCTCCGGTCTCTCACTATCTCGAAAGAGAAGTGATTGGGACCGTCAGGTTTCTCAGCTCCATCTGGTGAGCATACTTAGCGCTCAGTGCTTTACCACTAGATTCGTCTAGGCAAGATGCTGCCGGATTTGCTACTCGCACTTTACGACGAGTTGTCCCGATAATCTTGCCAGACGCTCCAGTGTTAAACACTGTTAGCTATCTGTGCCTCCAGCTTGCTTAAGCTCCACTCGATTATGCTCAGCTACTACCGATAATTGCCCCTTGTTATTACATGACTTGTCACTTGACGAATATCACCCTCTTGTCATGCTATCACTTGACACCCGGCATGATACACTTGACTCTCATAATTATCACGATAACGGGAATGATGACCTGACATCTTGATTTCTTTATAGTACTTACTGTACTCCTGAGATACATGTATTCCTGACTTGTTCCTGCTCATTCCCGAAATCTGATAAATATATAATAAATCATAAAAAGGAACAACTTGCATCGGGTCGGGGGAAAACTCGCGGCTATCAATACATGTTCGTGTTTACAGTGGTATTAGGCATGTTGTGCAACTAAAACTTCCGGTCTGACCTGTGAGCCTCCAGGGGACCGAGGGGAGAGCTGGCTCCCTCCTTCCTGGTACCATCTTGATAAGGGCATCCATAAGACCCTCCTGAATCGCCTTGCGGTAGGTTCCGTCACCAAGCAACGGAACATCCTGGGCCGTGGTCCCGGGTATGCACGGGACCCACTGTAAACATTGTTCGTTGATACCCCCGCGGTTTCCAATAACAGCCTCAACTTACTCAGATGTGGATGTGTGTGCGTTAGGACGCTATAGCACATACCTAGACATATGAGTAGGATGAGTAATAAGATTAAGCATAAAAGTGATAATATCGATGTATTCGGGTTTTTCCATTTATAATACGTTGTACCTCCTTTACACGCTTGTTATTCATAATGCTATATCAACTCTCATACACTTATCTCTTATGCCACTTGGCTGTAACCTGAACATTTGTTGGGAGGTTCTGACTCCCTTGAATTTGTATGTTCAGGTTCTGAAGCTTGGATTGAAGTGGAGCCCTCCACCGAAGATCAAGTTTTCCTCTCAGAACAGGCTGACTAATCTTGGTCCCTTTCGTACCCGACTCTTCCTTCCAGCTTGCGGGATTTTCCTTCAGCTCGTGAGCATCTTGTATTCATATTGTAAATTTTACTTTCGTACCTGGCTGTGATATACGATACATGTAATAGTATATCACACTCTGTGATAACTTTGTAAATGTACTCCTTATGTTGGCATGTGTATAAATACTACGTATTGTGGTACTGTGATTCTTGCCTGTACTGATGCTTAGCGTATATACGTAAGGGTACTTATGACCTGCGTATATACGTCGCAGTAATGTCTCCGTACCCTCGGGATCGGGGCGTTACAGTTGTTCATGGGGACTGTGCGAAGGTTTGCAGGTTGAAGAAATCACTTTACGGTATTAAACAGTCTCCAAGAGCCTCGTTTGGGTGTTTTGCATTTAGGAATTTGGTCTCTGTCGTACAGAGAGACCATTATGTTTTGACAGATACAGCATGAGAAGATCATGCTAGTTGTGTATATGGATGATATTGTGATCACAAGAGATGACATAAAGGGGATTGACAGCCTGAAGAGCACTTACAGAAGCACTTCAGAGCAAGAATCTTGGATCTATGAAGTACTTCGTAGGAATTGAGGTGGCCAGGTCCAAGAAGGTATTCTTCTATCAGAGAGTATATATTGACTTGCTTCCAGAGGCTGGGACGCTAGAATGCAGGAATATTAATTCTCCAATAACCGTGACCACGAAGCTGCTATCAAATCAGATAGAGCTTCTTGAGAATGTTGGGAGGTACATGAGATTGATGGAAAACTGAACTACCTGATGGTGACTAGACCAGATATCACATTCGCAGTCAATGTAGTATCAGCACCGAGGAATACACACTTGGAGACGGTATATGAGGATTTTGAGGTACCTGAAGAAAGCTCCAGGGAGAGTGCTTCTAATGTGTGACAGAGGGGGATTTAGAGTTTATGGTGGAGATTTTGTGAAATTGAGAAAGAACGGTGGAATTGGGGATTTAGTATGATCACGATCGCAACCCGAATCTCGGCTTCATTGTCTGATTCGATTCAATTCAGGCGATTAAATCAAACAACACAAGTTTCCATAAAGGAACCAAATTTTAATTCAAAATCATCATCAGCATCATTATTTTTCAAAGTTCACGACATGATTATATATAGCCTACATTACGTGCACCATACATGCAGTTATTGATAAACTCAAATTTGCCCAAATCAAATTCAAATAACTCCTAAATCTTAACCAAATCTACTAAATCTAAATTCAAACAAAATTCCAAAATCTTCATGTTCATTGAATGCACTGTTCACGCGGCACTGTTCATCTTGAGCCGAAAAATTCGACTAAGCCAACTCAGTCCAGCAGCAGCGAACAACAATCTAGAGGCCATTTCTAGTCGTTCGGAGTCCGATTCGTGTTCCGTTTGAACCGTGGATGCGTGATTGAGTCTCAGAGATACTGAAAAAAGTTTGCAACAATTAGACAGCAGATCTGACTTTTACAAGCCTCCGTTTGGTGTCGATACTGTTCCTGTAGTAGAAGATCAGCGTTTCAGACCCTGTTTCTAGCCTCTTGGGCCAGTAAGATTCTTGAGTAACTTCTGATCTTTATACACTGAATTTTCTCCATAGGCTTTTACTTTTGTGGTAGATATATACATATTGATGATGATAAAAATGAAGTTGAACGGGATATATATGCAGGTTTCCCATGTTTTCAGGATTCTGATGATCGTTATAGATATGAGAAGTGAGAAAATAATCTTAAAGAATTCTTCAGTTATTTCTCCCTGACATCTGAACAAAAGTGTCACTATGCCAAATGACGCAGGTTGGAAAAACTTATTGTTGGGGGGAAAATAGCCATATCGATTGTCGATGTTGGTTTATCTTAAAAGATCTTCGTACTCTGTATGTTCCACACCTTTATGCATATGCGGCAAATTGCAAAGAGACTACTGTTGAGCAGGAGCTCGAGCTCAAGAATCCACAACTTATCGATCTAGTCACTGAATGTAAAGAGATCCTAATAGCGTGGGAAAGCTCTTAGCAATCTATGCTGCAAAGGTTGATCCAGATCCAGAACCTCCAGTCTTCATTGAGCCAAACATTGTTTTTGAGTCAAATTCAGAAGTTGTTGATAAACCAGAACTAAAGCCAGAAGTGGAAGAGGCATGCGAATAGCTGGGGCTAGTCACTAAGGACTGGATAGGCTACCAGTTTTTTCGATTGTTGGAGTCAGGTTCTGCCTGGGTGCAGAACCATGAGAATTATCCATCTTATCTCTGAAAAACTAATGTTTGTGCATGTGTGACACAACCTGCTGGGAAACCACAAACGTAAGCAAAAGCTTGCATGCAATAACTTGCCTGTGGGCCAACCTTAATTTCCTTCTAACATGAAAAATATGTAAGCCCATGTTGTCTTCCACAATTATCATTTAGCCAGTTTCCTTATAAAAACCAGTTTTACTAATTGTTAGAAACAATATAAATCAATAGCCAAAGATATGAATCATAACCAGTTATAGAACTAAACACATGTAATACACATAAAAAACTAATAACAACAGATACACTAATGTAATATCCATTGTTATAAAATAGCATCAATATTACAAAATAACCAACTGATAAACCATCAAATTCAACTTTCACAAAAATTAGAATATAGAAACTCTCACAAATTAATTTTAGGCATTATCACTCAATCAATGTATTTTTGTTATTTACAAAGAAGGCAAGAAACATTAAAGCATACACTAATCAAATTGAATAGCAAATCGCATTATTTGAACATCACTCTAAGATGAGGATCTGACTGTTTATGAGACACCATAATAAACTTCGGGATACATCAAAAGGTAAATCCTGCACATATACACCAAATATTGGAGTACCAAAATCTCTTACTTCAAGAAGGGTGTTGTTCCTGCATTGCACCGAGCTTCCTACACCAGAGAAATGGAAAATATAAACTCCCTATTTAAACTACATCATCCAACTCTGAATCCATAACCACTCTTTCTTTGATAAAGTAAGTTTTCTCAAAACCTTTCCCTTAATATCCATCAAATTTCATCACCTCACTCCTATTTGTTGCCCTCATGCCAACTTAAATCATTTAAATATTTGCCAAATTCATACATAGTACACCTGTGCTCTTAGTTTTAGCAACATTTTCAACATCCTGGGTCGGCCCTGGCCCAGGGTGACGGCCCAAGGCCCAAATTTTAAGGGGCCCAAAATTTTATTTAATCTCATAGCCTCATATAAGTAATTAAAAAAACAAATAAGCAAACAATAAATTTAGAGTTTCTATTGACTATTTCTATGCACTGAGCATACACGTGGCGCGTGACTCCGTGGGGCGTCTCTTCCACTTCCCCAACTTCTCAATATTCATCTCTCTCTCTCTCTCTCTCTCTCTCTCTCTCTCTCTCTCTCTCTCTCAATCCCAACTAGTTTTCAGATAACAATATCACCACCAGATCAAAAACACTTCACCAGAGACGTGAGAACTAAGAAGGGTTCTTGATCGTCTTCCCGGCGAGCCCACCGCTTCCCTGGGCCTCGTCGCTGTCGGGACGACTTCGTTCACGAGATAGACATAGGTGAAGGATAGGATAGCTCCTCTCTGTCTTCTCTCATTCGGCGTTCCTCAGATTCTGTCACAATTAAGAGGTACGATCAGTTCTGGAAATCTAGAATTCCCATCTTGTAATCATTCTTTGATTTCAAATTCAGATGCCCCGTGCCCATTTCGATCTGATTACATTGATAGGGCTTTTATCAATAAAGTTGTCACCTTTGTGTATTTTCCATCCAACATTTTTGATTTGTTGCAGCTGAGGTGAGGAGCTTTTCTGATATATATATATATATATATATATATATATATATATATATATATATATATATATATATATATATATATATATATATATATATATATAGAGAGAGAGAGAGAGAGAGAGAGACCTTTAAAAAAATTGACAAATGCGTTTAATTACCAAAGGATTCATTTTCAGAAATTTGGTTTGAGCTTTTGTTTTTAGAATTAGTTCAGTGGAATAACCAGAATTTGATTTAATGTGTTTGTTTGATGAATGATGAGACGTTGATTAGAAATGGAATTTGTTTAGTGCGCATTGAGTAAACACAAGTTTGTACTCTTGGGTATGAAGGCAGTGCAATTAGACACACAGGTTTCAGCATCAGGGAATTTAGATTGATTTTAGCTTTTCGTTGTTCGTTAAACGGTTCCAAAATTGCAGTCCAACTATTATAAAGATTTTGCCTTCTACCAAATTTTTTGGTATAATGTGTTTGTTTGAACATTGTTGTTTATCTATTTTTTGATCTCATCATTCTTGAAGGTCTTGCAAAAACTGGAAATTTGGCCTAATGTTCTGTAGAAATTTGTTGGCATATATTAATTTTTAGGATTACCTCACTAATTAATATTAATTTTTTTACATAGTTTATTGCTACTTAATCAATTGGAACCAGTGTTTAAATGTCGGCCGACATTTCATTTCTGAAATGTCAGCCGACATTTCGTTTTCAAGCCCTCACCGCCACGACATCCCCACCCGCATTTGAAATGGCATTTTAGAAAATGTCGGCCGACATTTTGGGAAAAACCCAATATGTTGATTGGTCTTGAAAGTTAGAGCAATTGAGAAATTTTAACAACAGATTAGTGAATATATGCAAAATGTTTAAGTTAATTATACATATCCTAAACATATTTATGTAGTTTTGCATAAGTTGTGTATGTATTAGCTTGATAAGAATTTTTAAATTACATTATTTAAGACATCTAGGATATATATTTGTTATCCGTCATGACGTCCAAAATTTACTAAATGGCCCCGAAATATCTCCGAAATCCGACATCCGATTACGACATCCGACATTTTCCTGATATCCGACATTTAAAACACTGATTGGAACATGAAAGTTTGAAGTTGAAAAAAAGAAGCTCAAAATCAGGACTAGTTGTTCCTTATTTTTTAGTTATTTAATTAAATTCTTAAAGTTCAATATATTCCATGCTTAATGGTTGATTGTATTGCTATGGATTCTAGCATGTGTTAGATTGTTGAGAATTTTGATATTATTGTTTGTGTTATAAAAGTTAAATAATGTCTAGCAAACAACTTTTCGGATATCAAAAATGATTAAAAAGAAAAATGAAGAAAAGCTTACTCAAAGTTTAAGAGGATCACTATATAAATATTTTTCTAAGAAAGATGGTGCTTCACAAGAAAATTTGGTTGAGAATGAATCTGAACAATCAATTCATTCGGAACAATTAGCAGAAGAGGAGAAAAAAGATTTGCATTGACATAACTGTGATTAGGGCCCTGTCAACATCTAACAATGCATAACCATCTCTAATGTTCTCATACTGGGAAGAACTGCATTTAGAAAAGAGTACTCATCTCCTTGATAGTTATCTGGTCATTTATTTGCTCACCATGGATGTTCTTTATACACTAAAAACAAGTGCAGAGAGCTCTAAGGAGAAGAACAGAGATTTGCATAACATTCATGTTTTTTTTTTTTTTTTTTTTTGCCGGGGGGGGTGGGGGGGGGGGGTGGTGGGTTGGATGCGCGCGCTTTTGATAGGGTCCCTGGAGAGATATTGTGGTGGATTTAGAAAAGAAAATAGAAGATAAACTGATGTGACAAACATGTTAGAAAATAAACTTATGTAATTATGGATGAACTTACTAGACATGTCAGAATGGAAGTCTTGTGGTGAATGTTCTTTGCTAATGATATTGTATTAGTTGATGAAACTAGAGAATAAATAATTTCAAATATAGAAAGGCAAAGAGAAGCTTTTTAATCTAAAACATTTAGAAATAAGAAAATGAAAATGATGTGTATGAAACTTTAGCAAAATCGTGACAAGTAACATGTGTGCAATGCACTTTGATAACCGACAAGTGCCTGAAGTGGCCAGTCAATGCTATCTCTAGAAGCTGAAATGAGAATGTTGACATAGATAAATTACAATCCGCTGAGTGATAGAATAAGAATAAGTGCATACGTAAGAAGTTAGAAGTAGCACCAATAGAGGACAAACTGAGGGATACGTGATAACCAAAATTGTTGAATTGGGACATGTATCGTGTATGGTTTTCCCAAATATTGTATTGCACATCAATGTTATTGTATATTATATTGACTCATAAGATACATGTCGCTTGCCTTAAGATATTGACAACATTGGGAATAACCAGTTGAGACAGTTTGGGTATCTGCAACTAAGGCCAATAAGCGGAAGTTAGGAGCGGTAGCATCAGAATTAAAGGAATATGGATGGAGGCAATCTTAAAGAAATATGGAGGCAATTAAAATGGATGAGATGGTTGCTAATACAACTATGGAGATATCTCTTAATAGAGAAAGGAAAAAATGATTCTTCTTGTGCCAGCCCAAAAATTGGTTGACGTGTTTACTAACTTATCAAGCAAATCGCAAGACAACAATAACATGGAAATGAATGCTATGCTGATTGCTGAAAGTAGGGATGCATGCCTATCACCCCCAACCTCAAGCTATTTAATCAATCCTTATCAGATACACTTAGTAAGTTCTCAAGTTTCACCTTTGATCCATGTAAAATTCGAGGAAAATGATACTGTTGTAAGAGCAGTATGCAAGGGTGCAGGAATGGCTCACTAGTTTAGAACTTAGAATTAAAGCAGCTCCTGATATATCAACAGGAAGTCTTCTTATAATGCTTATTACTGATAACTACTAAAGGAATGGGCTATTAACATATCAGAATATCCCTGACCTATCCATAATATTGTCATAAAATATGCATTTGTAAAGTGTAAATTGAATATATTGTTTTGTTTGATGGAAACAAGATAAGCTAAATCACATTGTCATGCATTAAGCAAGTGGCTCATACTTCTCCAATATGAGAACATGAAGTATTTGCCATTAGCGTCGAGGAATTAGAGGAGCAAGCAGCAAGGTTGGAGGAAGAAAGGCTGAGTTATGGAGCAATTTCCATTGACTCCATGTAGATTCTTTATAACATAATAATCTTCCACCTCTTTAACAAGTTGCCCTCCTCTCACTTGATGCTCAACAATTTGTAAAACTTCACAGTTTCAAGTTTGTGAATACCAATATTCCTTTTAGTTATTCAGGTGGATTAACCTAGATTTTGTACTTCGTGCTAACAAAAAGAGACCGGTTCATTATTACAAAGAAATAACTAAAAATTGTGACATGGTCTTGAAGCAAAAATAAATTTCCAGTCTGACATGAACACTATTACTTCCATATATCAACTACAGACACCCCTACTACCGGTAAAAAGAGATAACACGTACAGTTGTCTCCATGCTAACTAATAATATGGGCTATTACATGAAAAAGGAGGGTGAGGGGTGAATACCTTGTACCATGATAAAATCCAAAATAAAAAGAGCTAGTGCTATGCAGATTTCAGAAAAATGTGAATCTTCAAACGCAACTTTATAGGATCATTAATCAAACTATAAACGGCTAATTTGAAAGGGGAACGGTACATGATGCATCGTCATAAATATTATCTAGGATGAAATTGTTAGGTTTTTGACTCGGAACACGTCATGGAGATAGACGAAAACTTCAGAGATCAAGAACAGACGGGTGTGCACAGTCGGTGCACAGATTAGTCTACTAATGGCATCTGGTGCACAGATTAGTCGACTAATGGCATCTCAGTAGTCGACTAATGGTACAAAGAGAGAGTAGGTACATCTCAATAGTCGACTGTATAGTCGACTAATGAGCATGATTAGTCAACTAAAAATTTGGATTAGTCAGCTAATGGCGCTGCTGGCAGTTTTTTTTTTTTAGTTCAAGTTGAGTTTCTTTCTCTTCTCAGGCGATGTTCGTATTACTGGAGTTTGTGTAGGGCTAGGATGATCTTATGGTCTATAAATAACCCTGGGATGGCCTTCAATGTATTATTCAATAATTAAGAAAAAGAGAGATTCGTGAGAGAAGTTTTAGCCATAAGGGTTCGCTGTTCTAGGTGGCAATCAAAAGGCTTATAATCTTCTTAGCGAGAGGTGTGAGTGTTCCTCATTGTACTCCTCCAAAGTTTTAATAAAGTTTCTCCTCCTTCTCTCGTGAACGTACACACGATCTGTTTGATCAGTGGAACCATGTTAAATTGTGTGTTGGTTTTCTCTACTTCAGAATATCTTATCTCTTCTCTTATAATTCACGTTGCACGACAATCCGGTTCTTTTCTTTTCCGTTGCACCGATCCGAACAATTATTATCAGAACATATCAGTTCGTTGCAACAATTGGTATCAGAGAAAGGGCAACATGAAGATGCCTGCAATCAAGTTCGATATTCAGAAGTTTGATGGTATCATCAATTTCAGCATGTGGCAAATTAGGATAAACGTCATCTTGACTCAGAGCGGGTTGAAGAAAGCACTGCTCGAGAAGGATGTAGTGGTCGATTTCTGACCTCGAGATCACAACACGCATCCATCCAGCCCTTTTCTAACCTCGAGATCACAACAAGCGTCCATCTAGCCCTTGGGCAATCACATGACACGTGGCCGTTTCCAGAATCTCCAGAGAAGAGTTCAAATCTCATCCAAACTCCGAGCAGTTCAAGTGGTTATGAATAGAGATAAGATCAGTTATAAGTACCCCTATCTCCAGCCAAATCTTCATGTAAACCCGATGATTACTATTCGGGAACGGATCGATCACATTGGTAGCTGGATGGAGACCACTGGATATAGACAAATATGTGCTCTACCAATTCAAATCAGGATATTTGGCTCTCATCACTTTCAAGATAAGCAATTAAGATCGGATAGATGTTCAGCTAAAAGTGAACTCTGTAACCCTATCCAGAGACATCCACTTGCATAAATAGGAGACCCCCTCCAACGAGAGGGGGACAATCAATCAACACCAGAAACCCTAGCATGCGAGATCAGGCGATCCCCGTTATAATCTTCTATGAATTATAATGAGAACCTTCTCTCTTGCTCTGTGGTTTTTCCCTTTCGGGTTTTCACTTAAAACTGTGTGTTTACTCTAGTTTGATCTCTTAGATTTATTCATCAATCTCTACAATTTGGTGCGTGGATAACTCGTCCGGGTATTACCCACTGCAAAGGAAAAAAAGCCTGAAAACATAAAGGAAGAAACTTGGCAGGAGTTAGATGAGAAAACCAAGACAACTATTCAGCTTTGCTTAGTGGACGAGTTTTCTTCGAAGAAAATAGCATTCTCGCTATAGGAGCGACTCAGGATCATTATTTGAAGAAGTCATTGGCGAATTGATTGATTCTGAAGCGGCGAATCGGTTGATTCTGAAGCATCTCTTTCTTCTCCACATGCATGAAGGTACACCTATCAAGTCTCACATCGCAGAGTTTACCTTTATTATCAATGAGTTAAATAAGATAGAAGATGAGGATTAAGCACTTCTATTACTGTGTTATTTTACCTTCTTCATACAGGCGCTTTAGGTAAGCTATCATCTACGGAGGCAAATCTAGCAAGCAATGAAGTCAAAAAGCATCTACTCAACAAGGACAAAATTGACAAGCAGTTGATGGAGGGGTCTCATCGCGATAATTCTAGGCAAGTTTTTTTTTACAAAAAAGTAGTAATAATAGAAGTTCCACGAGGAACTCAAAACACAAGAATTTGATATGCAACTTGTGTCACAAGAAGGGCATATTAGAGCTGATTGTTGGACTCGCAAAAGAAAACAACAAGAAGCTAATACCACTGAACTAGCTGAAGGGGATGAAGATAAGTGTGACATCCTATCTGTTACGAACAGTTCAATCGGTAACAAAGAGATGAATTATTGACTCTGGATGTTCACGGCATATCAGTTCCGATAGGAAGATGTTCTCCTTATACACTTCGGTTCAAAGGAGGTGGTCTTCATGGGAAATTTTGCTACAAGAAAGGTGATTGGCGAAGGAACAATCTAGTTTCGTTCTTATGATAAATGCATCAATACTCTTCAAGGCGTTCATCATGTTTCCAAATCAAGGTACAATCTCATCTATCTTGGAGCCCTACATGGAGAAAGGTTCAGTTTCAGTTCTAAAGGTGACCTTATGAAAGTTTTCAAAGATGCTCATGTGAAGTTTCAGGTCGAGCGTGTCGAAAATGTTTACATGTTGCAAAATAGAAAGTTACAGTTGGTGGATTGCAGTTACCCTCGACTTCAAGATCAGAAGTTGTGAAACAATTGAAGACTACAATGGTTTGAGCTCGGATGTTCAGTTTTACCCCGAAGACATATTGGAACTAGACGGCACCGGCGCACAACAAGAAAGTCCAGATCATTACTCCTATGTTAGAGCAAATTCTCATAAATCAAGTATAGATCAAGGAGATTGGTGGGTGATCAAGTTCAGATCGGGCCTGAACTTGTTCGATCTAATCAAGTTATGAACCCCATAAGAGGGATATGGAGAAGAGAAAGTGAGATAGAGATGAAGTCAAGAGTTTTTCAATTGTGCATTGATGTGGGCACATGAAACATGATGGCTATTCTCGGACTTGGACGTATTCAAGTCAAGGGGGAGATTTTAGATTTTTAACTCGAATATGTCATGGAGATAGATGAAAACTTCAGAGATCAAGACGGACAGGTGTGCACAGTCAGTGCACAGATTAGTCGACTAATGGTATCTCAGTAATCGACTAATGATACAAATAGAGAGTGGGTACATCTCAGTAGTCAACTATATAGTCGACTAATGAGCATGATTAATCAACTAATAATTTAGATTAGTCGACTAATGGCGATGCTGGCAGTTTCCTTTTGCGATTCTGATTGTGGTTTGAGTTCAACTCGAGTTTTCTTCTTTTTTGAGGCAGTGGTGTTCGTATTGCTAGAGTTTGTGTAGCACTAGGATGATCTTATGGTCTATAAATAACCCCTTGGGTGGCATTCAATGTATTATTCAATAATTAAGAAAAAGAGAGATTCGTAAGAGAAGTTTTAGTCATAAGGGTTCGCTGTTCTAGGCGGTCATCAAAGGGCTTGTAATCTTCTTAGCGAGAGGTGTGAGTGATTCTCATTTTACTCCTCCAAAGTTTCTCCCCTGCTCCTTAGACGTACACACGATTTGTTTGATCGGTGAAATCACGTCAAATTGTGTGTTGGTTTTCTCTATTTCAGAATATCTTATCTCTTCTTCTTCATGTTGCACGACGATCCGGCTTTTTCTTTTTCTGTTGTGCCGATCCCAGCAATTGGTATCAGAGCATATCAGTTTGTTGCAACAGAAATCTCTCCAATCTCCTGGCACAATGAATTCCAAACGAGAGGAAAGTTCCAAACATCGCAACAACCAATCAAGGCCTGCTAACTAGTCTCATAAAGATGATTTTAGATCTACTAAGGGCGCCAGATCAGATTGAGTTGCCACTTCACTGCATCAATTTTTACTGCAAGACTTTGATTCTCTGTATCAGAACCAGCGAACTGATCTGAATTAGAGAAATCCGATTGGAAAAGAAGTAGCTCTGAATCTGAGAGAGTTTGGGGATATTTTGATTGATGTAATTCCCTAGATTTAGGAGGCACAACCTTGTCGGAAGGAGTGAGTCATCCACCTCTATAGAGCTCTAAGAATTTGATCAATCCTACAAGCCTAAAACCCTGGTTTACAAGCGACTGGGAGAGACAGAGGAGAGACCTTCTATTTTCTAAGAGAGAGGTGAGCAAAGAGAGCAGGAAGAACAATAAATCTTCCACGACTGTAACCACTCATAATGCTTATGGAAGTTCAATTTAAAGAAGAAAAGTGAGAGCACCAGATTTCTCACTCTCCAAAACAGGTTTGCAGTTATTTCTTCTATTTCTTCACAATATTCGTTCCAAGTTGAGCAAATTAGAGGAATCAATCTCTCCTCTGTGATTCCAGATTTGATCTCTTTGAATGCTAATTGATGATACATAGCGGGAAGAATCGCTCTACCTCACGGTAATGAAATCCACTTTTGTAAAGGAGATAACTGCACATATCCAAAACCTTCCATAGACTACTGTAAAGGATCCATTGCACAACTGCTATGTGACAAAAAAATATAACCAACACAAATATAGACTTCATAACTTCTACAATATTACAATTCCCCGTGTAGAATATGCCCAATGTGCTATTAGAGATTTACTTAGGCAATGGTTATAAAATTTCCAATTGCATGTGCTTCTCCACTAGCCAAATAATGAAGAACCAGCAAGAATGTCTACCAAGATCCACAAAGAATCAAAACACAAGGTCAGCAGGAGAGGAGTCATCTGACATCCTTATGAAATTCCCAATTTAATCAATTTTCACCCACTCTCGCATCAAAGCATGGACAATCAATTTAGCCTCATCCACCACAGGACAAAACCCAAATCTTTCTGTTAGTTCAAATCCGAAAACTATCTTCTTTCATCCTTCTTCATTCAATTAAATTAAGATTAAATCTCTATCAACAATACTTTTCATTCTTATTCACGCATTAGACCCACCTCAAATAACACCAAAACCCAATTCTTAAAAATTTCACTACAACATGTCACATCATTTCTTCAACCAAATACCCAGATTTAGATCTAAAGTCTACTAACCTCTAACACTACATTTACACCCATTCAAGCACAAAACTCAAACAACCAAAGTAATCACTAAAAAACCCAAATGGGTAATCGCAAGAATTACCTCTCTTGCCCCGCAGTGTCCCAAATCTGAGCCTTGATGACCTTGCCGTCGACATTCAAGCTCCGAGTGGCGAATTCGACCCCAATGGTGGACTTCGATTCGAGACTGAACTCGTTCCTGGTGAACCGCGAGAGGAGATTGGACTTCCCTACGCCCGAATCGCCGATGAGAACCACCTTGAAGAGGTAATCGTAGTCGTCCTCGGCCTTGTAAGTTGCCATTTCTCTCTCCCTCTCCCTCTCTCTCTCACTAAGATTTCAAACAGAGGAGAGAGAAGAACAGAAACCTCAAGATCAAGAGAACAAAAGGGAAAGTTTAAAGCTTAGATCTCTCTCACACTCTGATTTTGTGTTTGTTTTTTTTTTTTTTTTTTTTTTTTGTTTCCCTCTATATTTTTTTGTTGGGAGGTGAGATCTTGGTCGGCGCTCGGTGGGCTCGGTGGGAAGGCGAAGTATTAAAAAAGGCGGCCTCTGCCAGCGAAACATACAATGAACAAGAGTTACATTTATGCCCTTCTCTGTGGGGCTGATTTCGGTTGGGCTTTGGGACTTGTGAGGGTAGTTTGGTCAATTGGTGGATGATAAGGGTCGGGTCAATTTGTGGGGACTATGGTCAGAAAGGCCAGTTTGACCCGTGTTATTGTGGGTGCCGTAGATTAAGCTTCTTGGTTTTGTCATTTTTTTTACTTTTTCTTTTTCTTTTGTGGCTAAATATATGGTGATTGATGAGGCTAATTAATCTTGGTTTTTCTTGTAATTAATCCATGTCCAAATTAAAATTACAAAAATAGGATTCCATTTCAGGCCTCGGCCAGGGGGGCCTCACCGTCAATAACAATTTAAAAGCATTATGAATTTATGATTTTGGAAGTTGAAGAATCATGTGATCAGAATAACAATGAAATTGAAGGAAAAAAATTCTATTAATAAGACAAGTATAACACCATCAATACTTTGGGTGTGTTTGTTTTGGAAAAAAATGGAGGAAAAAGTGCAAGTGGGAAAATCATTTTCCCGCTTCTACTGTTTGTTTTAACGGTAATCCCATTTACACTTTTTCCAATCTTATTTCTCACTTTTACATCCTCATTTTCCCACTTGCAGGGCGTTACAGTTACTTTTTTAAATATTCGATGTTAATATGTGGGGCATTTCGCTACACCACCCTATGCTAAACCGTAATTAGAAAAAAATACTCAGCTTCATAATTTTGTTCGTTTCAGCCACCTCCTTTTTTAAAGTAAGAATGTGCGCCCACGTGTCAAGCGCTAAAGCGCTCATCAATGGCGAAAGACAAAAAATGTAACGCCCTGATCCTGCGGGGACAGAGACGTTACTACGCGTATATACGCAGGTCAGAAAATAGCCTTACATACATACGCTAAGCATCAGTATAGGCAAGAATCAAAGTATGAAAGTACGTGGTACATTCCAACATAAGACTACAATTACAAAGTTATCATAGGATGTGACACAATATTACAAGAATATTATATCATCGATAGGCGCAAATACGAGATTACAAAGAGATATACAATTATGAACAGTATAAAAGATGATCACGTGTTACAAAAAAAAACTCGAGAAACGAGTAGGGGGCCTGTAACGCCCCAATCCCGCAGGTACGGGAACGTTATGGCGACGTACATACGCGAGGTGAAAACACCCTCACGCGTACGTTAAGCCTCAGTACAGGACATAGCCACCATATACACAAGGGTTCCAGCAAGAAACAAGTACAAGAATACCTGCAAAAAGGGGTTAGGGATCATAACAGATATAAAAACAGGAAGAAATGAGATAACAGAAATAAATCACCAAGATACCTATAAAGAGTCTCGATGAGGAATCTCCTATGTGACTCCAAGGCACTATCTGATAATACGGTAGCTCGGATCTCCAACCTGGGCATGCAAACCCAGGGTCGTCAGAAAGCGACCTAGTGAGTGGTAAAATGAAGGAGGCAATAATATGTACTATAATAATACAAGCACAATAATAATAGATAATACATGCTGTTGTATAGTGATACCATATCCTAAGCATGTCATAAGCATATAAGTAGCAGCAGAAGTATCTAAACATGAAAGATATAAGCATGTTATACCGTCACTACCTAGCCGGTTATCATCAGGTCATGTCTCTAATCGTATCCAGTTTATATAATATAAAATGTTATCTAGTGGTGACGTGATAGAAGTGAACATGCTAGTGGCGACGTGATAGACGTGTACAGGCAGATGGGCCTATGCAGTGTAATCACTATACGGTATGGTGTATATACAGTAGTGATGTCTGCTCTACAGAAAGCATCATATATGCAATGCAGAACATGCGTCGTATGCCATGCAATGCAGAACATGCGTCGTATGCCATGACAGACAGTATAACATAGGCCAGGTAAAGTAACAAGTATACAGGTAACATGATATCGGATACAGTAGCATGAATAATAACAAGATAGCATACATGTACCAGGCCTGTCATGTGATTTATACAATAGTAGCAATCAGTACCACCTGATATTTTAATCAATCTCTTCCAGCGTCCCTTACCACTGGCAGTTCATACTGGAGACCGCACTCCAGTCGAACCCATCCGGACATGGCCTACGGGTACCATTATCCAAACGAGAGAGTGACCAAATAACAAGTGTTCCCGACGTCACTATTGTGTATACTGTTTTATTATGTTAATTGGAAACCCATGGTCGAGGAGTTCTTATCGGGTAAGTGTATCCCGTGCATACCCGGGATCATGGCCTTTATCAAACCCCTGGCTGCTAAGACCAGAGCCCTCCGCTAAGAGGGGAACAATAATCAAGTAACAAGAGCTCATGGAGCAATTGGTAGGTAGCACTACCATCCCCTGCAGTGGGAGAACAATATGGATCCAGTACATCACCCGATAAGTCTAATCAACCGTCGAGTCTCCCCCATACCCCAGTTAAATTTATAATCTGATATGTCAAGTATACAATGAATAAATACAGTACATGATACGGGTAACATGATAACTGGACCAGAGCTCTGTTGATAGCATAGCACAATATAACGGGAACAATATAATGGAAAACGGGAACAATATCACTGGAACAATATAATGGGAACAATAGATGTGGAATTCCACATATCGCATATTAACAGCTCTCATGTCCAGTAACGGGAATATCCATATCAGTAACCGAAAACAATCATATAACATGGATGCAGTAACAAGGAACAATAATCTAGGTAATATGCACGGTGAGTCATATGATAATAAGTGAGAAACAATACATGTATGTACACCCGTATGGTGAGCATATGTAACAGTGATGTGTGAACATGAGATAACAGTGTATCGAGCATCCATATAACGATAATAACAATAATATGAAATGCGACATGCCGTGCATTGGTATATCTGTGTACTAGTGGAAGGTATATGTGTAGCCAGAAGCCGTGTCATATATGTATGTGATAGTGGTAATAATAGTGGTCAGTGTATCATACCATATCCAGTGTACAGTATCCGTGTAAGGAGGATATCAGTGCATGTACTAACGGTGTCTAGCAATTATGTCTAGTGACAATGTAGTGTCATCAAGTACCGTGAATCAGTATACATGTGACGATAGTTATCTAACTGTGAGCTACTACATGAAGTAATAGTATCCACTAATATGGTGACCTAGTGGTCCGTGGGTCAGTGGCGGTACATGCATGATATCTGTGTCCAAGTTGTCTATGTCTGTATGTCTTGTTACTATGATTACCTCATATTAAATCAGAAAATACCTAACAATCTTCTAGGTTGTTCCTAATTCATTGACCGTCCAATCATGACCAGTGAATAATGAATAATTACCGTCTTTTATCCATAATCACGATAAATCAAGCAATGTCACTAAACATGATAAAATATAATTTATAAAAGAAAAATACTCACAAACTGGCCCTGAGAAGGTAGCTCTCTTTCCCACGATCGCAACGGATCCAAAATCGTCCAAATCGGAGTCCGGATGCTCCCGATATCGCCCGAATACTTTAATGGGTTTTAGAGCGGGTTCGGGCTGTTAATGGGTCGGGTTTGGATCCACGACCCAAGCCCGTAACTTAACTGAAATGGGTAATGGGCTAACGGGTGTAATGGGTTTAGGGCTTATTGGGTTTAAACCAAACGGGTTATTGGGTTCACACCCATTTATGGGTGTGAACCCATAAGAGATGCGGCAGCAGCAGCAGGCGCTGCTGCTGTGCCCACGCCCAGTTCGGCCAGCAGTTGCTGGCCGGCGGCGGGGGAGGCCCACTGGCGGCGGTCCCGGCCGCCGGCGGTGAGGCTGTCGGTCGGGTGAGAGAGAGGAGAGGAGAGAGTGAGTGAGATGGAGGGAGGAGGGAGAGAACAGGGCAGCAGTTTGCTGCCCTGTGCCTGGCCGCGTGGCTGCGCGGCCATGGCAGCCGGCTGCGGCCGGCGGCGACCGGCCGCGGCCGCAGGGGACGGCCCGCCGGCGTCGCTAGGCCACCGGCGGTACGCTGGGCCCACAAACAGAGAGGGGGAAAGGGAAAGAGAAAGAGAGAGAAGAGAAGGGGGCAGGGGCTGGCGGCGGCCAGCCCCGCCACGGCGGCTCCGCTGGTGCAGGCCGAGCGTGAGAAAAGAGAGAAAAAGTGAGGAGAGAGAAAGAGAGAGTGTGGGAGAGTGAGAGAAGAGGGATTTAAAAGGGAGAGAGAGGCGGTGGGAATTGTCGGTGAAGGGAATTCTCTGGAAGAGGCCAGAGAAGAGAAGAGAAAGGAAAAGAAAGAAAAAAGAAAAGTTTTTAAAATAATTTAATAATATTTTAATATGGTCAAAAATTGACTAGCTCCGAACGGTGCCCAAAAATTACAAAAAATAGAAAATATTAGCCTGAGACGTAAGATGAAGACGGTTTGCAGAAACTCGATCTGGTTTGCAAATTAAAAATCCCGGAGTGTCTCGCCGATACAGGCGACACCGGTTTTGCCGGATTTTCGATAAATTCAGAAAAATCCCCAAAAATACCCAAACGTAGCACATGTGATTCTAAGACATATGGTGAAAGAGGATTCTCAAAATTTGACTCCGTTTGTGAAAAAAAATCGTAGAGCCGATTATCGGTATCGGTCGACACCGACTACGGAGATTTTCCAAAATAATCCAGAAAAATGCCAGAAAATCCTAAAAAATCTAAAATATTAGAAAATGATTTTTAAAACTGAAATCAGCTCAATCGAACTACCACGGAGATCAAATCAATTTTGTACGTCGTATTGCGTACCGATACGGTGATACGTACACCGGGAAGCAGGGGGTTACAGGGCTGGAAGGATAGGGCCCCAGATGATCTGCCAATGATCCACGCTGGCTACCGCTGCGCACTCTAAAAGCCTCACGGTCCAAGCTCTGGGATCTGGACATGCAGATTCAGGGTTGTCAGAAGCAACCCAATGAGTGGCAAAATGAGTCCCAAGTGGCATGCAAGGACAGGCACATGCGTATTGATAAATTCGAATCATAAGCATGAATTGAAATCGTGTTGTGAACACATGCATATAAGAGCAGTCAGTGAGACAGCAAGTGAAGTAAACATGAAAAAACCAGTTATACAAGCTCAAATTACCAATCCGTGAGATTAGTACATCGAAGGAATAATCCAAACAAAGAAACCCTCATATATATGCCTTATATCTCACCACTGTATCCTGAGTTCATACAACCCGAGTTGTCTCGTAAACTTAAAAAAACAGCATAAACGAATAGAAAACCAATAAAATCGATAATATCGAATACTAGCAAAACCAGCTGTACAAGCTCAGTTTACGGCTTCATGAGATAAGTACGTCGAAGGAATAATTCAAACAAGGAAACTCTCATCTATATACCTTATGCCCAATGTTACCGTAATCCGAGTGTATACGACCTGAATTGCAAAACAGCACGACGAATTATTGATTAGCATATTATTATTATTATTATTACTCTTCTTATCCATATATCTAGGTATGTGTCCTAACGTCCCAACACACACACATCCATATATGAGTAAGCTGAGGTTATTATTGGAAACTGATGATGAAACCAATGGGTTATGTTTACAGTGGGTCTTGTGCATACCCGGGACTACAGCCCAAAATGTTCCGTTGCTGGAGTAAAGAACCTGTCGCAAGGCGTACAGGAAGCTAGTCTTATATTATGCCCATTCAGAAATATAACAGGAGGTAGGGAGCCAGCGCTCCCCTCGAAACACCTGGAGGCCTTCAGGTAGAACCGGAGGTTTTAGTTGCACAACATAACTAATACCAATGTAAACATATTCACCACTTGAAGTCCATCAGCTCCCCCTTACCCGATGTAAGTTGTCTTTTTTATAATTTATTATGTAATTATCAATTTACGGGAATAACAGGAACAGGACAGGTTCAAGAGTTGCAGGCATAACTAGAGTACATAAGTACTAGAAATACAGGTCACTGTATATAATACAGGATAACAGTTATAGGATTCCTGTAATATGATAATCACAAGTTAAGTGATAAGCATGGCAGGGGATAAGTATAGTAGATATCACTATTGTATATCACAATACAGGAAAATAGTATCGATACAGGGAATCGGTATGAATACAGAAAAATGGTACCGATACAAGGGATCGGTACAAATATAAGAAAACGGTACCGATACAGGGAATCGGTATGAATACACGAAAACTATACAGTTGGAAAATAGTATAAGTAAAGGTTTCAAACTCTTCACGACCATCAAGAAAAGAATAATACTTAAATTATCAAGCAGACAAGCGGGCAAGTAAGCAAGTGAACACCAAGCGGAACTAAGTAAAACTGGAGCGAAGGTAACACACAGCACTAGACGCAATCACGTTCGGTGTGGTTATCGCTCGTGGCACGACTAAATGCACACGACGGAGCGAGCGTATGAACGCTATTCTACCGAGTGTGGCGAAGCCGCGCTCACGGTGAACTACGCTCGAACGGAGTTAGCAGCAAAGCACTGAGCGCTAGGTCTGCCTATCAGGCGTAGCTGAGAGATCCGATAGTCTATGCGCCCAAAGGGTTGTAAGGAGACCATAAGGTGTAAACGCACTCCCAGGAGCTACCACGAAACTCAGAGGGTGCAAGGAGTAAACATATTGGGTAGCCAGCCCGAAAAGTGGGAAGAAGCCCGAAAGCTAAATAAGTACCTGCAGAGGTGTTAGTTTCAAATACACGCATGTAACAGGTAACAACAAAGCTATCAATAAAGTGGTGAAGCCCGGAGGCTGAGCAAAGGAGAAATAAAGTCAGCGAGCAGATAAGCAAACAATCAAGCAGAGCTAAGCAAGGTGGAGCGAAGTTAGCGCACAACCCTAAACGCTATCACGCTCGGCGTAGTTACCGCTCGAGGCAAAGCCACCATAACGTATAACTATCGCTCACGACGTAACTAAACTCAGATGGAGTTAGCTGTAAAGCGTTGAGCCCAGACTGGCCTACCAGGCGGGGCTGAAAGACTTGACTTTGTGAACTCACTCCCTCTTTCGAGGAAAGTGGGCATAAGAGACACTATAAGGTCTAATAGGGCCAGAGGGCCAAGTAGGTACCTGCATAAAATAACGTTAGCGCATACAAGCACACATATAAATATGATAAAAACTAGAATATCAGTAGAGTGGTGAAGCCTAGAGGCTGACTGTAGAGCCCGGAGGCTGAGTGTAGAGCCCGGAGGGTCAGCCACGCATGGTAATAAAGCAGTAAAAAGTACATCGCAGGCAGTGTATATATACATGTATTTAAACTACACTAATATAAGCATCATCACACTAGTATATTACAAATGTCCACAGTACACATGTACGCACTCACACAGATACAATACTCAACGCCGGTTACATGCCCACAATATTGATACAAATACACAGTCACAAAAATACAATACAAATCCCACAAATTAAAATAAAAACACCCATCGAAGCAGGGTACCCAAATAAAGCGAGAATCACTCGCCTAAATTACAGAAAACGCCGCAAAATCCAGAACTCCAAGAACACATGCACGGGCCCGAGCAATACCCACCATCACAAAGAAAGATTGTAGTCTAGAGAGAGTTAGATAGAGAAAGAGATCTAGAGAGAGAAAGAATAGAAAAGTTGCAGGAAAAAGAGAGACTGAGAAAGAGAGAAGGGGGAGAGGAGAGGGTGGCCGGCCTTGGCCGGCTAGGTGGTTGCCGGCGGTGGCTCTGGCCGCCGGTGGTACACAACAGAGAGAGACAGGGTGAGGGAAGTAAGAGAAAGGGAGGTGTGTGTGAGAGAGAGAAATGAAAGAGAGAAAGGAAGTAAAAAGGGAGAAAAGGAAGAGAAAGATCCAGATAGAGGGAGAGGAGAGCAGGGAGAGAGGGGAAGCTGGTCAGCGGTGGCGGCCAGCCGGCCAGGGCGGTGATGCGGCGGCTGGTCACCGCGGCCACACGACAGAGAGAAAGGGAGAGAGAAGAGAGAGAGAAGAAGAAGAGGGAGGAGAAGAAGGGGAAAGAAGAAAGAGAAGGGGAGAGAACAAGGGGAGGAGGAGGTGGCCATCGTTGGTGCCAGGGAGTGGTCGGCGGCGGATCTGTCCGGAGAAGACCCAGATTAGAGAGAGTAGAAAGAGGAAGAAGAGAGAGAAAGAAAAGAGAGAGGAGAGAGGAGGGAAAATGGAGATCTAGTCAGAGGGGAAAAAGAAGCTAAAATTTTCAACCACTATCTTATTCTCTTGCCAATGATTCAATGAGGCACGAATCCTTCAAGAGATAAGAACATAGTGGTGTTAGTAAATTAGTGGGCCCAGATCATTTCTTCTTCTTCTAAAAAACGAGACTCTTATAGAGATTTGAAGAAAAATTGTGATGAAGTGAGTTTTAAGAGGTATAAGCTAGCCAAGAAAGAGGCTAAGAAAGCTGTTCAGAATGCAATAGCTAAAGTGTACAAAGAAGTGTATGAGAAGTTAGACACTAAAGAGGTTGAAAAGAATATATATAGAATTGCTCGAATACGGGATAGAAAGACTAGAGATTTATGTACTGCGAGGTGTGTCAAAGATGAGGATCAGAAGGTTTTAGTTCGAGATGAAGAAATCAAAGAAAGAAGGAGAGAATATTTTGACAAATTGTTCAATGGTAGTTTTACTCAAGATTTGGATGACCTTATCATTCAGTATCAGGATATGAACCATAATTATATGCGCAGAATTAGCGAATCTGAAGTTAAAGAGGCAATGAAGAGGATGAAGTCAAGAAAAGCTGTTAGCCCGGATGGAATTCCTATTGAGGTATGGAGATGCTTAGGAGAGTTGGGCGTGAGATGGCTGACAAACCTCTTTAACAAGATCTGGCTAACTAAAAAGATGCCAAATGAGTGGAGAAAGAGTATCTTAGTACCTCTCTATAAGAACAAAGGTGATATCCAGAGTTGTTCAAACTATCGTGGAATAAAACTCATATGTCACACCATAAGCTTTGGGAAAGGGTAATTGAACACAGATTAAGGCAGAATGTCACTGTATCAGAGAACCAGTTTAAGTTTATGTCGGGGCGATCGACTACAGAGGCTATTCATTTGCTTCGTCGACTTATAGAGCGATTTCGAGCTGCATATGGTCTTTATTGATTTAGAAAAAGTTATGATAAGGTGCCAAGAGAGGTATTATGGTGGACATTGATGAAAAAGGGAGTCCCCATCAAATATATTGACATAATCAAGGATATCTATGATAGAGTAGTGGCAAATGTCAGAACTTGTGGAGGCAAAACAAGTGATTTTTCTATTACAATTGGATTGCATCAAGGATCTGCATTGAGTCCATTCTTATTTGCCATAGTGATGGATGAGCTTACTAGAGCTATTCAGGATAAGATACCGTGGTGTATGCTATTTGCTGATGATATTGTCTTAGTTGATGAGATGAGAGCTGGGGTAAATGCCAAATTAGAGTTATGGAGGCAAACTCTAGAATCTCGAGGTTTTAGATTAAGTAGGGCCAAAACAGAGTACATGGAGTGTAAATTCAGTAAATAAGGAATCTAAGATTATAGTATTGTGAGACTAGATGGACAAGAAATACCAATGAGCAGTCATTTTAAGTACTTGGGTTCTATTATCCAAAAGGATGGGGAGATCGATAGTGATGTCCACCATAGGATCCAAGCCGGCTGGTTGAAATGGAGGAGCGCAACAGGAGTTTATGTGATCATAACATTCCGTTATGACTAAAGGGAAAGTTTTATCGGACTGCTATTAGGCCAGCTTTGTTATATGACACATAATGTTAGGCTATAAAGAGATATCATGCCCAGAAGATGAGTGTAGCAGAGATGCACATGTTTCATTGGATGTGTGGTAACACGCAGAGAGATAAGGTGAGAAATGAGAATATTCGTACTAAGATAGGTGTAGCCTCTATGGAGGAGAAAATGAGAGAAAACCGCCTGCGATGGTTTGGTCATGTGCGACATAGACCTACAGATGCACCAGTCCGATAAGTAGAGCGTATCAATTTAGGGTAAGTTAAAAGACCGCAGGGGAGACTGAAGAAAACATGGATGGAGGTAATACGACAAGATATAGAGGCTAAAGGTCTTAGTGAAGGCATATTGCTCGATAGGAATGAGTGGAGAAAGCTGATCCATGTGCCTGATCCGGCGTAATTCTTTTTGGTTCATGTAGCCTACCCCCAAATACTTAGGACAAATGGCTTAGTTGTTGTTGTTGTTATCCATCGTTTCTTCGAAATCCTAATTCACTTTCTTTTGAACTTTCTTTTGTTTTCTTTTTCTTTAAACCAAATTCAACTAAACCATATTCTTTCACTTTTCTTTCTATTTTAAAAACAGAGAAAAGATAAATTATTCTTTTAAAGAAGTACCGAAATGCTTTCATCGTATTCTTTCTCGCGGATATGACCTGTTGCCCTAAACTACATGGTATAATTAACACCAGTCACCACACACGGCTTTTTGGCTTTTAACTCTTTACTTCACGTGGTACACTTGGCAGTACTCGATATCAACCAAACAGGTACATTCGCCTGAGGATCCGCCTATAGGTTCGGATGATGGAAGCCCATAGGCCGGCGTTTGTTCCACGTTAGTAGAGTAAAATTACCAAGGGTACATTGGCCTGAGGGGAGTCTGTAGGTCGATGTTTGTGTTCCGCGCTTGGTAGAGGAAAACTATCAAGAGTATAAATGCCTGTAGGATGAGGAAAGGTCGTAAGCGGTTACTCGCGTTGTCATCCCCGAATGGGGGTGGAACCCATAACGGAGCGTGCAAGCGTTAAACTCAGAGTAGAGTAGGCTGAAAAATGGTTCGAGCAAAATATAATTTTATTTGATAATGCCTTGAAAGCAAAAGTACATGGGTCATGAATAGGGGTACTACGCTGTTTAGAGAGGTACAAGTGGATCACTCTATTGTCTTATATGGGTGATTGTGTGCTTTGGTTGGAGAGGAGACGGAGCGCTTTGATTTTCAGGATTTGGAGATTGCTTCAGGTGTGAGGATATACTCCTTGAGAAAGCCCTGGCGAATGAGCTCTTCTAGGTACCTTCGAAGGCTCCGACAGTGGATGGTCTTGTGCCCCTTTCCTTCATGCTAGGAGCAATATTCTTTTGCTCTAGGATGTCTGGATAGGTCTTAGATGTCTAACCCAGGGCTGATCCTTGATGGTGTTGAAGACTTCATTGATGGAGAGCCTAAGCAGAGTAAATTGCATTATTGGCTGGTAGGCTTGGAGCCGTCTCGGTGAGAGGATCGAGAGCGATTGTCTCTTATAGGCAGGTTGTCCCCCGTTCTGATCTTGGCATGGGTGGACGCTTTGTATGGAGACTTCGATTTTTCTTTGTGGTAGCCAGACTTCGCGGAGTGGTTAAGGATCTTCATTGCTTCCCCTAACTAGATGTAGGGTGAGGTCAGGACAAAATCTCGCTCATCCAAGTGACATTGTGCTTCAGAAGATATTTGTAAAAGGGGTGAGAGACTTGCAGCCCGCAGATGAATACGAGTGCGGTCCTCACCTCAGTTGGTGACCTTGGCCAATTGGCTCTAGAAGTAGCCAATGTAAGATTTAAGGTTGTCACTCTGCCTCATCTTGACGGTGAGAAGGTAGTGGTTGTTCCTCTTGGTCTCCCGGCGAGACGCGTACTAGGTGAAAAATACTTTGGAGACCTCCTCGAAGTTGTAGAGAGAATGCAGAGGCAGTGAGTAGAATCAATCTGAGGCCATACCTTTCAGACTGGAAGGAAATGTGAGGCACATGATCAGATCATTGCGGGTGTAGATCACCATCTTGTCCCGTGATTTGTCACATACATTGCATTTATATTGTCACTTTACCATACTTGTTTGCTAATAAATGATATTAATAATTGTCTTTTTCTTTGCTAAATGTAGGCCCAAATGCTCAAAGAAATAAATGAGGAACAAGCCCAAAAGCCCACTTTATTCTGAAATAATTCAGAATAAACTCGAAGTGAAGAAATCTGGGCTATCAAGGAGTTGAGAAAATCCCTCCTTGAATCGAGGAATCGGAGCCAAGAAAATCAAATGCTGATTCAGTCAGTGGTTGAAGAAGAAACAAGAAAATCAACCAGATATGCGAGAAGCCCTTCACCCCAGGAAGCTCCCCCCTTTTGGTGTGGCCACCTGGCCACACCAATGCCGCAAAAACGCGGCAAAAGCCGCGTTTTTGCGGCAATCTTGGGGAGTTAGGGGGAGCGTTTGCTCCCCCGACCTCCCCGGGATCTTGGTTGTTGGGTTTTGGCTATAATACCTCCTTCAGCAGAGAAAAAGGCAGCGAAGACTAGGATTAAATTTTGCACTTATTTTCTTAGGATCCAGGTTCATTGTTAGCTAGAAAGAAAGTTGTAATCTTGCTTTTTAAGTTGTAGTCCAGTTTCAAAATTTTGTGAGAGAGAGAACTGAGAGCTTGTACTTGAAGGTTGAAGTGACATCAATACAAAGGTCGGGCCGATTTCTCTTTCACTTGCAGTACGGTATGCTTTACATTATGTCGTTGTTTTCTTCGCTTTCCATGAGTAGCTAAACGTTTTCTGGGCTAGCTATCGACTCTCTTTTGTTTTCTTCTCTTCTGTTTTTAAAAGCAAAGTCCCGATGACTCATATGCATGCCTCCCTTAAAAGCCTTTCTTTTTGAAAGTGTTCTTGAAGGCACATGAGGATGGGCATAGATAGTTGAATTCACTATTCTCTCTTGATCTTCTTGTGAATCATTTTTAATTCATTCTTGCTTCTTCGCGCTTTATGTTTTAATATCTGATTCCAACTCTTTCTTGAAGATAAAGAACTCAACCCCTCTACATCTTATGTGCTTTACTCAAAGCTCTCTAAAAAGAATCAACTTTAAGTCTTGCAAATGAACCCGAGGGACTTAATATTTTAAGAGAAGAATGAACAAGTGAGTAGGAAGATAGTAAGCCCAGATTTGATTTCATATTATAAAACAACATCACAACTCTTAAAGCTTTTTACAAATCACTTTCTCCAAATCCTTTTCTGAAAGTTGAAATTTCTCTTTTTCATCTCTTTTCCTTCCATTCTCTTTTTCTTGAAAAAACTAACACACTTCTTTGTTTCTATTTACTTCACCGAAACGCTTCTATCGCATCCCTCCTCGTGGACTCGACCCGTTAGCCACAAGCTACACGGTACATTCTTAACTTCATTGGTTGTTTCATTTGTTTTAGCAATCAATTTTGGCGCCGTTGCCAGGGAGGGAACGGTGTAGTTATTTTAACAACTTTTGTGTGTTTGTTTCAGGGACTCGAAGATCAAGATCTAGCATTCAAGCTTTGCCAAGAAGACTTGAAAATTCTGTGCCCCTACTCTCGAAAGTAGGAAACAGAATTTCAAGAAATTGCTTTGCAAATCTGAAATTTTTTTGGGACTACTAAAAACTTTGTTTTGCAGGACATATTGCTCGCAAAAACTCTAGTTTTTATATGTCATATTTGTGCTAGTGTTTCTATCCAACATCCCTGTTTTTAAGTCAACAGTAAAAGATTCGTTGAAAGTTAAAAATTGATTAGACATTTGCATTCTAGGCACAAGTCTTTTCAATTCTTTTACTTTACTGTTGAAGAGAGCTGGAGACAAGGTATGTATGCATAGCATATAGTTTAGGAAACATTCTTGGGTGATTTTGCTTTTGAATGATACTTTCCTATATCTTACACACTTGCACTAATCAATTCTAAGGGCAAAACCCTAATCAAGATAAGGTGGGGAAGTCATTACCCTTCCTTAGCCCACAAACCATCTCCAAGCACGCACAACCTAAGCCTAATTAAAATTTGATAGACGTTGGCCTTAGGGACATCTCGAACTCAATAGGAGATTATCTTAAAGAGGAAAAGTGTTGGAAATTGACTCCTGTAAAGTCAGTGTCAAGGAAAGGGATTGAGGGCCGAAAGCCCGAAGAGTGGTGGTTACTTAATTAAGGAACGTCTTTTGACGGAAAACTCCCACCAATCTTGCCCCGACCTGGCTGACTAGCTTGTGGTCAAGGTCTACACTCTACCTCTTGTGGACAATCGACCAGTTAGGAGTTGTCTAGGTCAAGGATACCTTAGACTAGGCTTGGTCGATTTTTCTTTATTGTTGACCGCTGTTTGAACTTGTTGTGATTGTGACTGTGATTGTGTATGCAAGTTTGGTCGAGAGACCCTAATTCATCTAGGTTGACTAGACACACATCACCACCTAAGTTTGAACCAAGACCAGATCCGGTAATGGCTCAATCCACATCACTGCAGGATAGGTTCTACCCCATTAGGACCTCACTTCCATCATGCATCTCACTTCCATCGGTTGGTGAATACAATTTTGAGCTCAAGCCTCAATTCATCAACACACTCCCCAAATTTCATGGTCTAGAGTCCGAAGATGCCTACTTCTTCATAAGAGAATTTGAGGAAGTATGTCTTATGATGAAAATCCCACACCTTGTAGACGATGCTATTAGGTTGAGATTTATCCCGTTTGCACTTAAGGACCTAGCAAAAAAGTGGCTCTACAGCTTAGCAGCCGGTTCCATCACATCTTGGGATGGTTTCATCAAGGTCTTCTTGAAGAAATTCTATCCTATCCATAAAACCGCTCTCATTAGGAAGACGATCATGCAATTTAAGCAAGAGCCTAGTGAACCGTTCTGGAGGTACTTTGAACGCTTTAAGGACTCCTTGTCCAATGTCCACATCATGGAATAGAGAAATGGCGACAATGCCAAATTCTCTATGACGGTTTAGACTATTCCACCAAAACCCTCCTAGAAAGTATGTGCCAAGGGGGTTTCTTGCAGAAAGATGAAGATGAGGGATGGGATTTGTATGAAAATTTAGCTGAGAAAACCATCCAATGGGAATCTGCGAGTGAGACCCCTAAGAATCCTAACTCCATCTCTTCGAAAGGAGGTCTCCATTCCATAGAATCGTCCATCGCTAATGAGGCTAAGTTAGCTAATTTAGCTAGAAGACTGGAAGCTCTAGAGACAAAAGAACCAAGTCCAGTCAATCAAGTCAGCCCGAACCAATTTCCACCCCCGGGCTGCACTTATTGTCAAGCCATGAACCATGTGTTTGAGGAATGCCCAGTGTTTCAAGCTCAGCAATCCTACCACGAATCGATGAATGCGGCCTTTTCAAGGCCGAACAATAACCCTTACGCCCCAACGTACAATCCCGGCTGGAGAAATCACCCTAATTTCTCATGGAGCCAGAACAACAATGACCATTCACGATTCAATCATGCTAACCACTTCCAACATGGTAACAATTCTTCCAATCATCAACCCAACTTCTCCAATTTCCATAATAATTCTCCCAACCATCCACCAAGCTTTCCAAATTATCAACAGAACTTTCCTAACCAATCTCCACAATCCTCCTTCCAGAATCCTCAATTGGAAAGGAGAATGACTGACTTTGAAAGGAACATGGAGAGATATATGAAAAATCAAGACACTCTCATGCAAACCATTCAGAGGTTAGAGGTTCAAATGAGCCAACTAGCCAACCCACAGAATGAGAGACAAAAGGGTACCCTGCCTAGTCAGCCAGTCACCAATCCGAGGAATTCCCAACAAGCTCATTTGGCTGAGGATCCTTCATTCAATCAATGTAATGCTGTGCATACATTGAGGTCAGGAAAGAAAGTTGATAACCAAGTGTCAACACCCACCAATCCTATTCAGCACAACCACAATCAAGCTTCCACCTCATCCAATCCAATTTCTTCCAATTCTGACGAGTCTGAAAAAGACAAGTCAGCCAGCCAGGTGCACCAGCCTATAGTACCATTTCCGAATAGGCTGAAAAACAATAAGCAAAATCCACACATGGACAAGATAATAGAGATGTTTAATCAAGTGAAAATAAATGTGCCACTTCTTGATGCCATCCAACAAGTTCCTTCCTATGCTAAGTTTCTTAAGGACATGTGCACCAAGAAGAGAAAGACTAATGTTCCTAAGAAAGTCTTCCTAGCCACTAATATTAGTGAGCTATTTTCGGGTCCTATCCCTGTCAAGTACAAAGATCCAGGTAGCCCTACCATTGCCTGCACAATAGGACAAGCCGAGATTAGTCGTGCACTTCTTGACTTGGGAGCAAGTATCAACTTGCTTCCATTCTCTGTTTATCAACAACTCGGGTTGGGTGACCTTAGTCCAACCCGAGTCACCATCCAACTGGCTGACCGTTCTGTTAAAGTTCCAAAAGGGGAAATTAACGATGTCCTGATTCGGGTAGGGGAGTTCATATATCCTGTCGATTTCATAGTTTGGAGACACAACCTGTGTCCAACTCCAATCGTAGGGCTCAAACTCCGGTCATTCTAGGTCGACCATTCCTTACCACTGCTAATGCCATCATCAATTGCAGGAATGGGTCTATGAGGTTAACCTTTGGAGACATGACTAGAGAAGTCAATGTCTTCCATCTAGGAAAACAACCCCGTGACATCGAGGACCAAACTTTTGAAGTAAACCAAATTGAGAACTTGACAAGTGAACACGGGGAAGAATTGGGATCAGAAATGGAGATTGACTTCGAGTTAGAGTCTGATGACTTTAATCTCGATCAGGTGGTAGATTCTGCCGTGAATTGGGCTTCAAACCCGATTTCACCAACTATGGAGCCAACAGATTTGACTAGTCCTTCTAGTGAGCCTTCCTCTTCCTTAGAATTGAAAGCCCTTCCTGCGCATCTCAAGTACGCCTATCTAGGCGAACAAGAGACCTTTCCCGTCATCATTGCCTCCCATTTAAATGACGGGGAAGAAAAAGATTTGAAAGATATTCTTAAAAAACATAAGGAAGCCATCGGGTGGACTATGACTGATATCAAGGGATTAAGTCCAACCATCGTTCAACACCGCATCCATCTCAATGAAGATGCCACACCCAAGAGAGACCCGCAGCGTAGGTTAAACCCTATAATGCAAGAGGCTGTTCATGCTGAAATCATAAAACTCTTAGACAATGGGATAATTTATCCCATTTCGGATAGCCAATGGGTCAGTCCTGTCCACGCGGTCCCAAAGAAATCTGGTTTCACCGTAGTGGAAAACGAGAACAAAGAGTTGGTTCAAACTCGACTTCCCGCGAAGATTCGAGTTTGCATTGACTATAGGAAACTGAATGCTGCAACTCGTAAGGACCATTTTCCACTTCCCTTCATTGATCAGATGCTTGAACGATTAGCGGGTCACGAGTACTACTGCTTCTTGGACGGTTACTCGGGCTATAACCAGATCCCTATCGCTCCTGAGGACCAAGAAAAGACCACGTTTACCTGTCCATTTGGGACATTTGCTTATCGTCGAATGCCATTCGGTTTATGCAATGCCCCAGCAACATTTCAACGTTGCATGTTGAGTCTTTTCTCTGACATGGTAGAGCGCTTCTTAGAAATCTTCATGGATGATTTCTCCATCTACGGAGATTCATTCACTCAATGTCTCCACCATCTTGAACTCGTCCTCCAACGTTGTGCTGAAAAACATTTGACACTAAACTGGGAGAAATGCCACTTCATGGTGAAACATGGAATTGTCTTGGGTCATGAAATATCCAAGAAAGGAATAGAAGTGGATAGAGCCAAAATCGAGGTTATTGCTAAGCTTCCCATGCCCAAATGCGTTAAGGACATTAGATCCTTCCTAGGACACGCTGGTTTCTACCGTAGATTTATCAAGGATTTTAGCAAAATTGCTAGGCCCTTGACTAATCTGTTAGCTAAGGATGTGTCCTTCACTTTCGATGCTGACTGCATCACTTCTTGGGAGAAGCTTAAGAGAGAGCTGATTTCTGCACCAATCATATCTGCTCCGGATTGGTCTAAGCTGTTTGAGATTATGTGTGATGCTTCTGATTTTGCCATAGGCGCTGTCCTAGGACAACGTATTGATAACAAGCAGCATGTGATCTACTACTCTAGTAGGACTCTCAATGACGCTCAACTGAACTACACTACGACAGAGAAGGAATTCTTGGCAGTAGTGTTTGCCTTAGAGAAGTTTCGCCCCTACCTACTAGGGTCTAAAACTACCATCTTCACCGATCATTCTGCACTTAGGTATCTAATGATGAAGAAGGATGCCAAGGCCCGACTCATTCGTTGGATCCTCCTTCTTCAAGAATTTGATCTCGAAATTCGAGACAAGAAAGGTGTAGAAAATATCGTTGCTGACCATCTCTCACGGATTCCCAATTCTCCATGCAACGAATTACCCATCAATGAGGATTTTCCTGATGAACATCTCTTAGCTATCTCTAGGGAACCTTGGTTTGCTGATATAGTGAATTACTTAGTCACAAACCAAACTCCGTCTCATTGGTCCAAAAATGAAGTTCACGGTTCTTATCCAAGTCCGGTATTTCTTTTGGGAGGAACTGTATCTTTTCAAGTACTGTTCCGACCAAATTATTAGGAGATGCATTCCCGATGAGGAGGTTAGGAGTGTTCTGTCCTTCTGTCACGAACTTGCATGCGGTGGACACTTTGGTCCCCGCAAGACTGCTGAAAAGGTGCTACAAAGCGGGTTTTATTGACCCACTCTGTTCAAGGATGCCTATGATTATTGCAAGACGTGCCCTAGATGCCAAATGGTAGGTAGGATCTCACATCGAAATATGATGCCCCTCAACCCAATTCTAGAAATAGAACTCTTTGATGTTTGGGGCATCGACTTTATGGGTCCATTTCCTAACTCATTTGGGAACCAATACATATTGGTTGCTGTGGACTACGTGTCTAAGTGGGTAGAAGCCATTCCGTGTAAAACTAATGATAACAAAGTTGTCATAAAGTTTCTGAGAGAGAACATTTTTTCCCGCTTCGGAACCCCTCGTGCTATCATCAGTGATAATGGCACCCACTTTTGCAATAGATCTTTTGAAGCCCTTATGCGAAAGTATGCCATAACTCACAAGTTGTCCACACCATATCATCCTCAAACCAGTGGGCAAGTTGAGGTTTCAAATAGACAAGTCAAACTTATATGGAGAAAACTGTGAACCAAAACCGGAAAGATTGGTCCTTAAAACTTGTAGATGCTCTATGGGCCTACAAGACCGCTTTCAAGACGATTTTAGGAATGTCTCCCTATAGGTTAGTCTATGGCAAACCTTGTCACTTGCCCGTTGAGTTAGAACACCGAGCCTTATGGGCAATCAAGCAGTTGAATTTCGATTTGACTAAGGCCGGTGACCTTCGGAAATTACAAATTTCCGAATTGGAGGAATTGAGAAATGAGGCCTATGAAAATGTTAGGATCACTAAAGATAGAGTGAAGATTTTCCATGACAAGCACATCATAAGAAAAACCTTTGTCCCTAGTCAAAAAGTCTTACTCTACAATTCTAGGCTTCATCTTTTTCCAGGAAAATTGAAATCACGATGGACTGGGCCATTCGTTGTAAAGACCGTATTTCCACACGGCGCAGTTGAGATCAGTGACCCCAAGAATGGAAATGACTTTAAGGTAAATGGTCAACGCCTTAAACCTTTCTTGGAATCGGTGCCGGTAGATGAAACGGTAACGGTAATGGGTCTTTTTGACCCAGTGTATCAGTAACTTTCCTCCTTTCCATTTTATTTCATGCAATTATACATTTCTTTCATACATTGGGGACACTGCATGAGATAAGTGTGGGGAGGGTTCTAACATAGCTGATAAAAAAAAGAAAAAGAAAAAAGAAAAAAAAAGAGAAAAAAATGGATATATAAAAAAAAAATTTTGAAAAAGGGTAGACAATATTTTGATATATTTTTTGTAAGTATTTAAGTCAATTTTAAGGAATAGGAGAATCATAATTAGGATTTCTTTCACTTGGTCAAAATAAGATAACTTGTTTGATTTTTAGGGTTAGGAAGAAAATCTGGGAAAGTAATTTAGTCTTGATATTTACCTTGATGACATATGCACACAAAATACACTCACACACTTAGGGTTTGAAAACAGAGACTCTTATGCCTTATAAAAAAAAAAAGAGTCTAATTATTGAGTAGCTAGGTGCTTTGGCCTAAGCAAGCCTTAGTATTTATGCAAAAGATAATTAGACAAGTTTGAAAAAAAAAAAAAAGGTATTCTCTGATTAAGCTGGGTACTTATGCCTCATGAAGCATAAGTATTCACGCCTAAAAGGGGTACCTCGTATAAATAATGTGTATCCTCTGATTAAGCTGGGTACTTGTGCCTCATGAAGCATAAGTATTCACGCCTAAAAGGGTTACATAGTGTAAATAAAAACCTTGGTTTCGTGGCCTTATCTGCTCGGGTGTTTAGGTCCTTAGGGGTGTTTTCTCACCTGGTGCCCTAAAACCGTCTGGTTTGGGTGTCACCGACTGAAAGCTCGTTACATGGGCAGATTAGAAAGCCTAATGAAATGGAGGAATAAAAGTTCACAATAAAATAAATAAATATGAGGCATAGGAGTTAATGTTGAAGAACCCTTAGTAAACTTCACAGTCACGATGGTGCATACGACTCAGGGTAAATTAATAGACTAGATGAGAAGTACAGTTTGACTCCTTACTTTAATTAACAACATGTTTTTGAATGGAGACTAAGTTTAGGAATGAAAAATTTGATATTCCTATAACTTATAGATTACTTAAACTCTCACAAATATACTTCAAATATTTTCGCCTTCCAAAAAAAAAAAAAGAAAAAAAAAAGAAAAAAAAGAAAAAAAATGCTTTTCGAAAATACTAACCTTTTTTCCTTTTTGGATTTTGTGGGTGTAATCCGCTGAAAACCCTCACGAGACAAAACTCGTCCTCTAGGGGTGACCTAGAGGTTCAACGGCTTGTTGCACATGCTCAGTGCAATCGAGTGACCTGCGAAAGTGGTCTAATAATTGATTCAAGTTAGTCTAATGTTTTGCTCGAGGGCGAGCAAAAGATAAGTGTGGGGGTGTGATTTGTCACATACATTGCATTTATGTTGTCACTTTACCATACTTGTTTGCTAATAAATGATATTAATAATTGTCTTTTTCTTTGCTAAATGTAGGCCCAAATGCTCAAAGAAATAAATGAGGAACAAGCCCAAAAGCCCACTTTATTCTGAAATAATTCAGAATAAACTCGAAGTGAAGAAATCTGAGCTATCAAGGAGTTGAGAAAATCCCTCCTTGAATCGAGGAATCGGAGCCAAGAAAATCAAATGCTGATTCAGTCAGTGGTTGAAGAAGAAACAAGAAAATCAACCAGATATGCGAGAAGCCCTTCACCCCAGGAAGCTCCCCCTTTTGGTATGGCCACCTGGCCACACCAATGCCGCAAAAACGCGGCAAAAGCCGCGTTTTTGTGGCAATCTTGGGGAGTTAGGGGGAGCGTTTGCTCCCCCGACCTCCCCGGGATCTTGGTTGTTGGGTTTTTGGCTATAAATACCTCCTTCAGCAGAGAAAAAGGCAGCGAAGACTAGGATTAAATTTTGCACTTATTTTCTTAGGATCCAGGTTCATTGTTAGCTAGAAAGAAAGTTGTAATCTTGCTTTTTAAGTTGTAGTCCAGTTTCAAAATTTTGTGAGAGAGAGAACTGAGAGCTTGTACTTGAAGGTTGAAGTGACATCAATACAAAGGTCGGGCCGATTTCTCTTTCACTTGCAGTACGGTATGCTTTACATTATGTCGTTATTTTCTTCGCTTTCCATGAGTAGCTAAACGTTTTCTGGGCTAGCTATCGACTCTCTTTTGTTTTCTTCTCTTCTGTTTTTAAAAGCAAAGTCCCGATGACTCATATGCATGCCTCCCTTAAAAGCCTTTCTTTTTGAAAGTGTTCTTGAAGGCACATGAGGATGAGCATAGATAGTTGAATTCACTATTCTCTCTTGATCTTCTTGTGAATCATTTTTAATTCATTCTTGCTTCTTCGCGCTTTATGTTTTAATATCTGATTCCAACTCTTTCTTGAAGATAAAGAACTCAACCCCTCTACATCTTATGTGCTCTACTCAAAGCTCTCTAAAAAGAATCAACTTTAAGTCTTGCAAATGAACCCGAGGGACTTAATATTTTAAGAGAAGAATGAACAAGTGAGTAGGAAGATAGTAAGCCCAGATTTGATTTCATATTATAAAACAACATCACAACTCTTAAAGCTTTTTACAAATCACTTTCTCCAAATCCTTTTCTGAAAGTTGAAATTTCTCTTTTTCATCTCTTTTCCTTCCATTCTCTTTTTCTTGAAAAAACTAACACACTTCTTTGTTTTTATTTACTTCACCGAAACGCTTCTATCGCATCCCTCCTCGTGGACTCGACCCGTTAGCCACAAGCTACACGGTACATTCTTAACTTCATTGGTTGTTTCATTTGTTTTAGCAATCATCCCGAAATACCTGATGTATTGGACCATGTCGCTCTCTCCAGAGTAGTAATCGTAGGCCAGAGTTAAGAACTTCTACAGGAACTTGCACTCCAGAATATCCTTGAAGAGAGGGGAGTTAGAGACTTTGATAGTCGAGGCGTTGATTGGCCATCGAGCTGCGACTTGGCCTCCTTGATCTGTCTTTGGATCATTCATCGAGGGTCCAGATGTCAGGAGATTCTCCGGTTCAAGACTTGCTCTCCGATTGCGTCAGCGTCGGGGTGTCCTTGTGTAATATCCCATATTTAATAATACCATATTATTATTTTTAAATTTTTTCCTGATTCTACCTATTATCTTATTAATATTAATTAGCTTGATTTAGTATCATTATTAGTATTATTGTTTATGACTTGTAGACTCATATTGTTTATATTTAGTTATTTTAAATTATTATTAATGGGTAGTATTATTATTTTCATTCCAAGCCCAATAAGCTCAACCCATTCTCCTTTTCCTTTGTTTTCTTTTCCTTTTTATGATAAGCCCACATGAGCGAAGCCCACTTCCTTATTTTCATCTTTTTTTCTATTTTTCTTTAAGCCCAAAAACTAAGCCCACAAGCCCACCATCTATTTTTCTTATCCTTATATTATTTATTTCTCTTAACTAAACCCAATAATAAATAATGTATAACCCATTACCATTGAGATCCTTACCATTAACCCAAAACTCAATCCTAATCCTAATCCAAATCTATAATCTAATCTAAATATATAATCATAATTCAAATTCAATCCAACACAACCTAATCCTAATTACTAAATTAAGCAATTTAAACCTAACGAGAATTCAAGTTTCTAAAATATTATATCCTATATAAACACCCAACTCGTTTCTCTTCTACCTCAAAAGAAAAACCTAATCCCAACTCTCCCCACTTTCTCTTTTACCTCAATAGAAAATCCTAATCCCAAATCTCCTCACTTCCATCTCTTCCTTCTCCTCAAACGGATCGTGAACAAAAGGGCTTCGAAGTACAGGGATTGAGGAGAAAGTAAGGAGGAACAACTCAAGTAAGCAAAAATTTAATTTTATGAATTAAGATATTTAACTGAAATAGCATGATTAAGATTCTATTTTGTTATGAAAACTAGATCTCCCCTATATCTAAATGTATTTATATGAATTAGAATTTGATAATATATCATGATTTAAAAATCCCTTTTTTTACGAAATTGAAAACCCATCCAATAATAATAAATAGAATAAAATTTGTATGAGTTAAAATTAAAATTAAATTGTAGTACCGTGTTTAGATCTCCCTTTTTCAAGAATTTCTTCATCATCAAAAAAAAAAACTTCACCTTTAACTAAATAAAACTTATATAAAAGTAATATATCATTCTATAATAGGAATATTTTAGAAAAACAAAAAAATAAAAATAATCTGCAACAGAAAAAAGGGAAAAAGAAAAAAAAATATGAAGCACTGCTCTAGGCTTGGCCGAGAGCAGGCGCTGCACAGTAGGGCACAACCCTGTTGTGCAGAGCCTGGCCCAGCCTGGCGGCCCAGGCTCGGGCCTAGCCCAGGCCTGCAGGCCCGGGCTCGGCTGGGTCGCACAGGGCCTTTAGGCTTTAGAAAAAATGTTTTTAACAGGCCGGATCAGACCCGGCCAGGCCTGGGCGGGCCTGGCCTGGTTTCGCCGGGCTGGGCAGCAGTTTTCCAATCAAAAAAAAAATCCTTTATTTGGTCAGGCCCACAGCCTGCTTCCAGCCCATTCTGCATGGGTTGTATCTTTTAGATCCACACCCGCACAATAAAACCCGACCCAACAGGAAATTCCAGACTTGTTAACCTGCAGAAAAATAATTAAAATAATTAGTTAAAAATATCAGAAAAATAGAGAAAAATATAAATAACAATCTACATTACTTCTACTTTTCATGATAAAATTTCATAAGAATAGCAACATAAATTAAATCAAATTACCTCCTTTAAAGTTAGTTTCTCTTAGTTTCTCTTAATGATAAATCTAAACCCGTTAAGAAATTTAATGTTCAAAAGTTTTTTAAAAAGACCCAACAAAAGAGAATTTAAATTTGATAAATTAAAGTTATTAATTTCATGTAATTTAAAAGATCATATCCCCAATCTTAAGCTAATTAATCAAGATTAAATAAATAAAAGATCCTAACAATTTCTATTGAAATAATTTGTGTAAATTTTTCGAGATTCTAGGAATTGCAGTACTTTGGATTGAGATCTACCTCAGGTAAGTGCTTTTGCCTCCTTCAGGTAACAAGAATTCTTGTGACGAAGGATTTTATTAGTTATCTAATTATGTTGTTTAAGCTAATGTGCTAGTATTAGAAATTTTATAATTTCATGAATTACCTACATGCATTATTCGTAGCATATTTATGTATTCATGTATGCAATTAAGTACATTCGTTATTGATAATGAACTTTCAAGCTCACTACATGACACCGGTTAGGACTTTACCACTAAGACTCACCTGAATGACACTTGTGACCATCATGTTCATGTTATCTAACTACTGGGAAAAATATTGTTAGACGGAAACAATCTCATTCTGTTTATCGTGTTCACCGATATATATATATCCTGTTACATATGTATCACGATTTTATTTCTATGTTGTTACTGTTATCATTACCGAGTTATTCCAGTAAATTTAGGTAACATATACATTAATAATCTTGACAACTAAATTAAACAACCGACACTGCGATTGGGGAAATTGATGGAGGAGACAGCGTCTGTATTTTGGGTGGACCTAGGATTTAGGTTGCGCAGCCGAAAGAGGGTTCCACTGTAGGGTTCCCGTGGGTGACTGGAACCCCGTTCTGTTCCTGTTATACATGTTATACATGTACCTGTTCCTGTTATACATGTTCCTGACAACCTTGCGGTAGGTCCTGGTTCAGCGCCAGGAGTCTGGGCCGTGGTCCCGGGTATGCACGGGACCCATGTAAAACACAGACAATGTCTCCAACCGATCAGTTTCAATAACTGAGGACCTCGATTGGTACATGTAATAGGCGTAGTATGAGATGCGTCTATTACATGTGGCAATTGGTGTTGCTGACATAATTAATAATGAAAACTGAATTCTTACATTGACATTATAAACTGAACGTGACATCTGCCTGCATGTTATGATAGACATTGATTATACTCATGATCTGAGGTACCCTTGATTATATTACTGACTGGCTTAGTTACTATTCATTTATTGTTGGCATGTTATTCCAATCTTATCATGTATATTTTCTTTCCATATGCTTATACGTTATATGCATGTGCACTTTCCCTTTTTATTTTACCGCTCACTGGGTCGCTTATTGACGACCCTGAGTTTGCTATGCTCAGATCCATATCTGAGGACATTGCAAGAGTAGGAATACTTTGAGCACGTTGCAGATCTCCAGTAGACCATCCGCAGTTCAGTTCGTGAGGACTTTTAGTATTTTTGCTTTTATTCTTGTTATGTCTATAATAAGCGAGCTTTCAAGACATTATTGTACTTGCTTTTGAATGCTGGAATAAATTGTAAACTTTATATTTTGATTTAATACATTGAGGCTTAGCGTATTTTTATTGAAAATACGTCGCCGACTCTTGTCACGCACCCAATTTTGTGTATTTTGAGAAGCGGGGCGTGATAGGGTTTTCTTGGTATCAGAGCCAGGTTCAACATAAAAGAGAACCTAGATCTTACCGGTAACTTGAAACAAGTTATAGTTACACTGCAATATACATATACTATCCATACGATGATATTGACTCCATTTGGAATTGATCGTTCTCTCTTTTGGAATCCATCTCTTGAATCTTTTGATATCACTAATTCCAACACTTTTTCTAGAGTAATATGGGTTCCATCTTGATTCCTATCCTCTTTCCAATTCTATTTTCCTAATTTTACCTCCTGGTTTGATTACTTCATTTAAAGCCGGTAGCCAGAGTTCAGAGCGCACAGCGGAAGCGTGGTGAAGTCTTGATGCAGTGAGAAGCGGTGTGGAAGCTTCATCTTCTTCCTAATTTGATTTTTATCATTTCCCTGCTTTATTGAAATTTTGAGGACGAATCTTTTGTTAAGATGGATAGAATGTAATATCCCCTATTTAATAATACCATATTATTATTTTTAAAAATTTTCCTGATTCTACCTATTATCTTATTAATATTAATTAGCTTATTAATATTAATAAGCTAATTAATGGGTAGTATTATTATTTTCATTCTAAGTCCAATATGCTCAACCCATTCTCCTTTTCCTTTTGTTTTCTTTTCCTTTTATGATAAGCCCACATGAGCCAAGCCCACTTTCTTATTTTTATCTTTTTTTCTATTTTTCTTTAAGCCCAAAAACTAAGCCCACAAGCCCACCATCTATTTTTCTTATCCTTTATATTATTTTTTCTCTTAACTAAAACCCAATAATAAATAATCTATAACCCACTACCATTGAGATCCTTACCCATTAACCCAAAACTCAATCCTAATCCTAATCCAAATCTATAATCTAATCTAAATATATAATCATAATTCAAATTCCAATCCAACTCACATCCTAATCCTAATTACTAAATTAAGCAATTTAAACCTAGCAAGAATTCAGGTTTCTAAAAAATCTTATATCCTATATAAACACCCAAACTCCTTTCTCTTTATCTCAAAAGAAAACCCTAATCCTAACTCTCCCCACTTTCTCTTTTACCTCAAGAGAAAACCCTAATCCCAAATCTCCTCACTTCCATCTCTTCCTTCTCCTCAAATGGATCGTGAACAAAAGGGCTTCGAAGTACAGGGATTGAGGAGAAAGCAAAGAGGAACAACTCAAGTAAGTAAAAATTTAATTTTTATGAATTAAGATATTTAATTGAAATAGCATGATTAAGATTCTATTTTGTTATGAAAACTAGATCTCCCCTATATCTAAATCAATTTATATGAATTAGAATTTGATAACATATCATGATTTAAAATCCGTTTTTTAACGAAATTGAAAACCCATCCAATAATAATAAATATAATAAAATTTGTATGAGTTAAAAATTAAAATTAAATTGTAGTACCGTGCTTAAATCTCCCCTTTTCAAGAATTTCTTCATCATCAGAAAAAAAAAAAAAACTTCACCTTATCTAAATAAAACTTATATAAAAGTAATATATCATTCTCTAATAGGAATATTTTAGAAAAACAAAAAAATAAAAATAAAAATAATCTGGAATAGAAAAAAAAAGAAAAAGAAAAAAAAATGAAGCACTGCTCTCGGCTTGGCCGAGAGCAGGCGTTGCACAACAGGGTACAACCCTGCTGTGCAGAGCCTGGCCCGGCCTGGTGGCCCAGGCTGGCCGGGCCTGGCCTAGCCCAGGCCCAGCAGGCCCGGGCTCGACTGGGCCGCACAGGGCCTTTAGGCTTTAAAAAAAAATGTTTTTAATAGGCCGGACCAGACCCGGCCTGGCCCGGGTCTGGCCGGGCTGGGCAGCAGTTTTCCAATCAAAAAAAAATCCTTTATTTGGTCAGGCCCACAGCCTGCTTCCAGCCCATTCTGCATGGGTTGTATCTTTTAGATCCACACCCGCACAACAAAACCCGACCCAACAGGAAATTCCAGACTTGTTAACCTGCAGAAAAATAATTAAAATAATTAGTTAAAAATATCAGAAAAATAGAGAAAAATATAAATAATAATCTACACTACTTCTACTTTTCATGATAAAATTTTCATAAGAATAGCAATATAAATTAAATCAAATTACCTCCTTTAAATTTAGTTTCTCTTAGTTTCTCTCAATGATAAATCTAAACCCGTTAAGAATTTAATGTTAAAAAGTTTTAAAAAAAACCCAAAAGAATTTAAAATTTGATAAATTAAACTTATTAATTTCATGTAATTTAAAAGATCATATCCTTAATCTTAAGCTAATTAATCAAGATTAAATAAATAAAGATCCTAACAATTTCTATTGAAATAATTTGTGTAAATATTCCGGGATTCTAGGAATTGCAGTGCTTTGGATTGAGATCTACCTCAGGTGAGTGCTTTTTCCTCCTTCAGCTAACAAGAATTCTCGTGATGAAGGATTTTATTTAGTTATCTAATTATGTTGTTTAAGCCAATGTACTAGTATTTAGAAATGTTATAATTTCATGAATTACCTACATGCATTATTCGTAGCATATTTATGTATTCCTGTATGCAATTAAGTACATTCGTTATTGATAATGAACTTTCAAGATCACTACATGACACCGGTTAGGACTTTACCACTAAGACTCACCTGCATGACACTTGTGACCATCATGTTCATGTTTTCTAACTACTGGGAAAAATATTGTTAGACGGTAACAATCTCATCATGTTTATCATGTTCACCGATATATATATCCTGTTATACATGTATCACGATTTTACTTCTATGTTGTTACTGTTATCATTACCGAGTTATCCTAGTAAATTTAGGTAACATATACATTAATAATCTTGACAACTAAATTAAACAACTGACACTGGGATTGGGGAAATTGATGGAGGAGACAGCGTCTGTATTTTGGTGGACCTAGGATTTAGGTTGCGCAGCCGAAAGAGCTGCAGGGTTCCCGTGGGGTGACTGGCACCCCGTCCTGTTCCTGTTATACATGTTCCTGACTACCTTGCGGTAGGTCATGGTTCAGCGCCAGGAGTCTGGGCCGTGGTCCCGAGTATGCACGGGACCCATGTAAAACACAGACAATGTCTCCAACCGATCAGTTTCAATAACTGAGGACCTCGATTGGTACATGTAATAAGCGTAGTATGGGATGCGTCTATTACATGTGGCAATTGGTGTTCGCTGACATAATTAATAATGAAAACTGAATTCTTACATTGACATTATAAACTGAACGTGACATCTGCCTGCATGTTATGATAGACATTGATTACACTCATGATCTGAGGTACCCTTGATTATATTACTGACTGGCTTAGTTATTATTCATTTATTGTTGGCATGTTATTCCAATCTTATCATGTATATTTTCTTTCCATATGCTTATACGTTACATGCATATGCACTTTCCCTTTTTATTTTACCGCTCACTAGGTCACTTATTGACGACCCTGAGTTTGCTATGCTCAGATCCATATCTGAGGACATTACAGGAGTAGGAATACTTTGAGCACGTTGCAGATCTCCAGTAAACCATATACAGTTCATTCGTGAGGATTTTTAGTATTTTTGCTTTTATTCTTATTATGTCTATAATAAGCGAGCTTTCAAGACATTATTGTACTTGCTTTTGAATGCTGGAATAAATTGTAAACTTTATATTTTGATTTAATACATTGAGGCTTAGCGTATTTTATTGAAAATACGTCGCCGACTCTTGTCACGCACCCAATTTTGTGTATTTTGGGAAGCGGGGCGTGATAGGGTTTCTTGGTGTCAGAGCCAGGTTCAATATAAAAAGAGAACCTAGATCTTACCGGTAACTTGAAACAAGTTATAGTTACACTATAATATACATATACTATCCATACGATGATATTGACTCCATTTGGAATTGATCGTTCTCTCTTTTGGAATCCATCTCTTGAATCTTTTGATATCACTAATTTCAACTCTTTTTCTAGAGTAATATGGGTTCCAACTTGATTCCTATCCTCTTTCCAATTCTATTTTCCTAATTTTACCACCTGAGTTTGATCACTTCATTTTAAAGCCAGTAGCCCAGTTCAGAGCGCACAGCAGAAGCGTGGTGAAGTCTTGATGCAGTGAGAAGCGGTGTGGAAGCTTCATCTTCTTCCTAATTTGATTTTTATCATTTCCCCTTTATTGAAATTTCGAAGACGAAATTTTTATTAAGGTGGGTAGAATGTAATATCCCCTATTTAATAATACTATATTATAATTTTTAAAATTTTTCCTGATTCTATCTATTATCTTATTAATATTAATTAGCTTGATTTAGTATCATTATTAGTATTATTGTTTATGACTTGTAGACTCATATTGTTTATATTTAGTTATTTTAAATTATTATTAATGGGTAGTATTATTATTTCATTCCAAGCCCAATAAGCTCAACCCATTCTCCTTTTCCTTTTGTTTTCTTTTCCTTTTTATGATAAGCCCACATGAGCGAAGCCCACTTCCTTATTTCATCTTTTTTTCTATTTTTCTTTAAGTCCAAAAACTAAGCCCACAAGCCCACCATCTATTTTTTTCTTATCCTTTATATTATTTATTTTTTTAACTAAAACCCAATAATAAATAATCTATAACCCATTACCATTGAGATCCTTACCCATTAACCCAAAACTCAATCCTAATCCTAATCCAAATCTATAATCTAATCTAAATATATAATCATAATTCAAATTCCAATCCAACTCACATCCTAATCCTAATTACTAAATTAAGCAATCTAAACCTAAGTAGAATTCAGGTTTCTAAAAAATTTTATATCCTATATAAACACCCAAACTCCTTTCTTCTACCTCAAAAGAAACCCTAATCCTAACTCTCCCCACTTTCTCTTTACCTCAAGAGAAAACCCTAATCTCAAATCTCCTCACTTCCGCTCTTCCTTCTCCTCAAACGGATCGTGAACAAAAGGGCTTCGAAGTACAGGGATCGAGGAGAAAGCAAGTAAATTTAATTTTTATGAATTAAGATATTTAATTGAAATAGCATGATTAATATTCTATTTTGTTATGAAAACTAGATCTCCCCTATATCTAAATCAATTTAAATGAATTAGAATTTGATAACATATCATGATTTAAAAATCCGTTTTTTAACGAAATTGAAAACCCATCTAATAATAATAATAGAATAAAATTTGTATGAGTTAAAAATTAAAATTAAATTGTAGTACCGTGCTTAGATCTCCCCTTTTCAAGAATTTCTTCATCATCAAAAAAAACTTCACCTTTATCTAAACAAAACTTATATAAAAGTAATATATCATTCTCTAATAGGAATATTTTAGAAAAACAAAAAAATAAAAATAAAAATAATCTGGAACAGAAAAAAAGAAAAAGAAAAAAATGAAGCACTGCTCTCGGCTTGGCCGAGAGCAGGCTGTTGTGCAGAGCCTGGCCCAGCCATACCGGCCAGGCCTAGCCCGGGCCTGGCAGGCCCGGGCTCGACTGGGCCGCACAGGGCCTTTAGGCTTTAAAAAAAAATGTTTTTAACAGGCCGAACCAGACCCGCTGGCCTGGGCGGGCCTGGCCCGGGTCTGGCCGGGCTGGGCCAGTTTTTCCAATCTCAAAAAAAAATCCTTTATTTGGTCAGGCCCACAGCCTGCTTCCAGCCCATTCTGCATGGGTTGTATCTTTTAGATCCACACCCGCAAACAAAACCCGACCCAACAGGAAATTCCAGACTTGTTAACCTGCAGAAAAATAATTAAATAATTTGTTAAAAATATCAAAAAAATAGAGAAAAATATAAATAACAATCTACACTACTTCTACTTTTCATGATAAAATTTTCATAAGAATAGCAATATAAATTAAATCAAATTACCTCCTTTAAAGTTAGTTTCTCTAATGATAATTTAAACCCGTTAAGAAATTTAATGTTCAAAAGTTTTTAAAAAAAACCCAACAAAAGATAATTTAAAATTTGATAAATTAAACTTATTAATTTCATGTAATTTAAAAGATCATATCCCCAATCTTAAGCTAATTAATCAAGATTAAATAAATAAAAGATCCTAACAATTTCTATTGAATAATTTGTATAGATTTTCCGGATTCTAGGAATTGCAGTGCTTTGGATTGAGATCTACCTCAAGTGAGTACTTTTTCCTCCTTCAACTAACTAGAATTCTAGTGATGAAGGATTTTATTTAGTTATCTAATTATGTTGTTTAAGCTAATGTGCTAGTATTTAGAAATTTTATAATTTCATGAATTACCTACTTGCATTATTCGTAGCATATTTATGTATTCCTATATGCAATTAATATATTCGTTATTGATAATGAACTTTCAAGATCACTACATGACACCGGTTAGGACTTTACCACTAAGACTCACCTGAATGACACTTGTGACCATCATGTTCATGTATCTAACTACTGGGGAAAATATTGTTAGACGGTACAATCTCATCCTGTTTATCATGTTCACCGTATATATATTATATATATATATATATATATATATATATATATATATATATATATTATATATATATATATATATTATATATATATATCCTGTATACATGTATCACGATTTTACTTCTATGTTGTTACTGTTATCATTACCGAGTTATCCCAGTAAACTTAGGTAACATATACATTAATAATCTTGACAGCTAAATTAAACAACTTACACTGGGATTGGGGAAATTGATAGAGGAGACAGCGTCTGTATTTTGGGTGGACCTAGGATTTAGGTTGCGCAGCCGAAATAGCTGCAGGGTTCCGTGGGTGACTGGCACCCCGTCCTGTTCCTGTTAACATGTACAACTGTTCCTGTTATACATGTTCCTGACTACCTAGCGGTAGGTCCTTGTTCAGCGCCAGGAGTCTGGGCCGTGGTCCCGGATATGCACGGGAACCGCCTAAAACACAGACAATGTCTCCAACCGATCAGTTTCAATAACTGAGGACCTCGATTGGTACATATTAGGCGTAGTATGGGATGCGTCTATTACATGTGGCAATTGATGTTCGCTTGACATAATTAATAATGAAAACTGAATTCTTACATTGATATTATAAACTGAACGTGACATCTGCCTGCATGTTATGATAGACATTGATTTATACTCATGATCTGAGGTACCCTTGATTATATTACTGACTAGCTTAGTTACTATTCACTTATTGTTGGCATGTTATTCCAATCTTATCATGTATATTTTCTTTCCATATGCTTATACGTTACGTGCATGTGCACTTTTCTTTTTTATTTTACCGCTCACTAGGTCGCTTATTGACGACCCTGAGTTTGCTATGCTCAGATCCATATATGAGGACATTGCAGGACCAGAAGTACTTTGAGCACGTTGCAGATCTCCAGTAGACCATTCGCAGTTCAGTTCGTGAGGACTTTTAGTATTTTTGTTTTTGTTCTTGTTATGTCTATAATAAGTGAGCTTTCAAGATATTATTGTACTTGCTTTTGAATGCTGGAATAAATTGTGAACTTTATGTTTTGATTTAATACATTGAGGCTTAGCGTATTTTTGGAAAATAACGTCGCTGACTCTTGTCACGCACTCAATTTTGTGTATTTTGGGAAGCGGGGCGTGACACCTTGAGGGCAACACTTTGACCTTGGAGTTGGTTGTTGAGCTGCTCAACGCCTCCTATTCGCAGATAGCATTCTCGCGTCGAGAGCCGCCTACTCCCGATCACGATCCGACTGAGTTTGTTGCTGCTCTTTCATCTGCTCTTTAAGGTCGGCGAGCATTTGAAAGAGCTGGCCTTCGTGCTGCTATGGTTTTTGGTCCTAACGACTGCCTCTTGAGGCAATGAGGAGCCAGTGTTCTCGGTAGTATGCAGCTGACCGTCGGTAGGTGGAGGAACAATGCCCTCAATGGTGAGGATGGCCTTGCCCTTAGATGGGCGTCGCTGAGGGTAACGATTTATTTCTTGGGGCCATCGACGCTGTGAAAGAGACATTTTGAGGAAATTTTTTAAAGAAAGTTTTTGTGATTTTTGGGAGGGAGATCTTGAGTATAGGGACTCAGTATCTCAGTGAAGCACCAGTTTTGGTAGTGATTTTTCACCACTAGTGTTTGGACAATTAATCCTCACTACAAGCGAGAATGGTATTAGGAGATAGGGTTTGTGTTGGCCAAAGGCCATTATCCCGGTTATTTTGATGATAGCAAAATATTTAGTTATGTATTTAATATCTTGATTTTGAAGTATTTCAGGTTCAAGAAACAGATTTTGACAACTCCGCTAAAAGACTCACACTTTTGGAGTTTGCCCAACATTTGCATTCCCAAGCTAAAGCACATAGGAAGCTTCGGAATTTGCGTTGAAGAAAAGTTCAAGAAGAAGATCAAGACTTGCTAAAGATTCAAGATTTGTACTTTGTTTATTTTCATTCTAGAATATTTTGTCAAAACTAAATAGTAGAAGTAGAGATATGGGATATCACACACAACATTTTCTAGAGTGTTTTATGGCTTCAAAATACTTTCCATTTCTATTTCCAAACTCAGTTTAGTTGAACATATCTATTTTGGAAATACGTTTTTAGAGAGGACTAGTTTTTGGGAAAAACATTTTCATTGAAAATCAAGTTTTTATCAAAAGAATTTTTACAAGTATTTTACCTTGATAGTAGTATGACACATGCTCATACTCTATGATTTTTCAAGACCAAAACATTTTATCCAAGACCCAAAACCAAAACCCAAAATTGCCAGGTCTGTGAATTCTGATTTTTCAGAAATTCACAGTGACCGGTCGACCGGCAGTCGACCGGCACTCGACCGACATGCACATTTTGTGCATGTGCGTATCAGTCGACCGGGAGTCGACCGATACTCGACCGGCCCCCAACCTGCTGCTCTCTGGAAATGCCAGTCGACCGACCCAGTCGACCGGTGAGCCCCAACGGTCGGATTTTTGACCGTTGGCGGTCGACCGGCCCGTCCGACCGGCAGTCTGTCAAAAATTCTGACAGACCCAACAGCTATATTTTTCTGACTCTTTGACTTTTGGATTTGTCTCCAACGAATCTCTTGAGCAGTTTTTGACCCCTATAAATAGGTGGTCACTTCATATGATATGACTAATGATTTTAGAGCTATCAAGTGAAATTTTACAAGTGTTGTGAAAAGATTTCTAAAGTTTTCAAAAGAAAAGATTTTTCTCCAAAGCCTAAAATTTCCATCACCTTTCTTGGAGCCTATTCCTCTACTCCTCTCTAGTTTTGCACTACACAATCCCATACTCTAAGTCTACTATTTGGTTCTAGGATTGTGCTTAGTGAGCTATTTGTAAAAGTGATCAAGTGTGATCACTTCCATTGTAATTGAGTGAAGTTGTAGAGGCATCGGCCTCAAGGCGAGCTAGTGTGCTCAAGGTGGTGAGTGTCATCACGGGAGAACGGACAAGTGTTGTCCTTGTATTGTTGATCCGGTGGGATCCTCAATAGTGGAAATCCTTCAAGTGTGAAGGCGGGGACGTAGAGCGTGGCTCGAACCTCGGAAACATATCGGCGTGTTTGCGTTTGCTCAAATTTCTCTAACTCTATCTCTTTTATTACTTGCAATTTTACATTGTCCTTTACTTGCAAGAAATATTGTATTGTGTTAATTTTTAGAGTTAAATTTTTAAATTCCGCATAATTGCCATTATCATATAGCCATCACCTATTCACCCCCCCTCTAGGTGATTTCAATTGGTATCAGAGCCTAACCCTACAACTTAGGTCTAACAACCTTAGGGAGATCCTTTAGTTGGCTATATACATTTGTTGCATTTATTATACATTTGCATTTTATTCATCATACATGGCATCTCTAGATTTTTCAAGCATTAAATCCCCACCCAAGTTTGATGGTTTAAATTTTCCCATTTGGAAGGTCAAGATGAACCTTTTCTTAAATCCCTAGGAGTTAAGGTAGCTAGGGCCATCACCAAAGATTTCATTGAACCCACTAGTGATGAGAAAACATGGTCCGAGGATACCACACAGGACTATGAAGCAAATCTAGGGCACAATATGCATTAACACAAGCACTTAATGAAGATGACCTTGCACGCATCATTAATTGTAAATCGGCATATGAAGTTTGGAACATGCTTTGTGATCATGAGGGAACGTCACAAGTCAAGAGAGCAAAAGTTGACTTGCTACGTTCTCAATATGAGAATTTTTACATGATTGATAATGAAGCATTGATGACATGATGCTCACTCTCGCTTTACAAATAACTAATGCTCTTTCTTCCTTAGGTGACAAGATTGACAACGATCAAAAGATAAGGAAGGTGATTAGAGCTCTTCCCAAAGCTTGGGAAGTCAAGGCGACAACCCTCAAAGAGCTAATGACAAAGAGGAGATGGATTTCTCCGGCTTCATCGGCAATCTCAAAACACATGAGATGGAGATGAAGGTACGAGAAGAAAGGGAGGCACCCAAGAAGAAATCAATAGCCTTCAAAGCCGCTCCAACCATTCAAGACGAGGATGATTCATCGGACGAGTGCGATGAAGACTTCGCCATGCTCATCCGGAAGGTGGGCAAGATGTTCTACAAAAAGGAAGACAAGCAATTTCCGGCGAGGAAACCTCAAGGGAGATTTGAAAGAAAAAGAGAGGAGCCCGGTCCTTGCTTCCATTGCAAGAAGATTGGTCACCTCATTGCCGAGTGCCCCGCTCTACAAGCAACCACATCCAAGAACGGGCAAAGAAAGAAGAAGGCCATGGTGGCTACTTGGGATGACACGGAGTCGGAATCCGAAGAGGAAGTCGACGCCGCGCACATGTGTTTCATGGCACATGGGGAGGATGTACCAAAGGTAACTCTAGAAAACCCTTAGAAGATGATGTTTGACTATGGATGAACTTGCACATTTCTTTGAAGAATTGCAAAATAGGTATGAAATTTCCCAATCACTAAATAAGAAATTAAAAAGAGAAAATGAAGCTTTAAAACATAAAGTAGAAATAGTTGTTAAAGAAAAAGATGTTTTATCTAGTGCATTTGAAAAATTGAAAAATGATTTTGATAAGCATAAACTTGCAAATAAGGGTAAAACCCCCATGGTTTCAATAGATAAAAATGATTTTGTTGAGATCCAAAAGCGTGTTGATGCTTTGACTCCACACTTAAAATTGTGCATTTGATTTGAAAAAGATAGCTTCTAAATTTCCTAAGGGAACACCCCAGGGAAACATGCACAACATGCACATACACATGCACGAAACATACTCACACTCACAAGCATGCATACATGTATGGAAATGGTAGGATTTATGTTTGCACTCATTGTGGCCGCAAAGGCCATCTAGAAAAATTTTGTTATGCTAAGAACAATGTTAGAATAAATATGTTTGGGTTCGCCCCGGTACTAACCCCAAAGACCCTCAAAGATTTGGTACCAAAAGATCCTCCTAATGTAGGTGACACAGTGGATCTACTTCCTCCAAGACTTAGGGGGAGACGGTGCCCGGGTGGTAGATGCAACTAAGCTCAAAGTTCAAATCTAGCTTGCATCGCTATCGTGGAGGCACCTATTTTGGAGACTACCCGTAAATTGGTAACATCTCCATTTAAGAATTTATTTTTTAATTTTGTATATACAATTGTTTTAGGATTGCTAGTTTAGTTTTATGCTTCATTGATACATGATTAGTATAAACTTGCAACTCTAACATGATTGTATATACCATGTTCAATTTTGATCTCTTTATGACATGTATACATATGTATGGAATTGTTAGTTTGCTTTTGTTCATAATTGATACATGCTTATATAGAACTACCCTTCTATCATATTGTGTACATGCCTTGTATTAATTTTCATATTTTGTATTGTTATGCCTTTTGTCATACTTGTCCACATGTCCAATCTTTGTATCTATATGTTTTAGTTTAGATTGTGATTATACACTTGTATGCATATACACTTTATTTTCATAAATAAAAATTAAACATTTGAAAATTTTCATAGTTGAGCAAATACCTTAAAGATGGCAATTGCGCACCTCAACTCATTCAAGAGAATCAAGAGGATGAAGTTCAGAACCCGTCACTGGGTATTCGGCTTCAACATCTTTATACCTTTGCTAAATATGTAAAATAAAATTAAATATTTGTGTGAAGTTTGTTGATGTGATCACTAAATAAAGATTTAAAATAATTGATTGTATCCCTGAATATTATAATATAACATATTTTTATTTATAATAATTTATAAAATTTTTTTTTCTTTCAGAACCTGGTAGCAGATTTTTTTTTAGACTTACCGGTCGACTGCCCCTAACCCCAGTCGACCGACTCTGTCTGAGAAAATTTTTTTTTTGATTTTTTTGTGCTACCGGTCGACTGCTGGTATAGGGCCAGTCGACCGATTTAGATGCAGGACTCTCTGTTTGTTTTCGGTCGACCGGTCCCTCATTACCAGTCGACCGATAGTCGCATTCTGGCATATATTTGACCTTTTTCCCCCTGTTTGCATCTCTCTCTCTCAGTTCTCTCACCAGCGACCGCAGACCCATTTTCCCCAAATTTCCTTCTTCCAATCCGTTCAACTGATCCTAAAATCCTTCAAAACCCATTTCAATCCTCTCAATTCTAACTCGGATCTTCAATTTCAAGCCGATCCATCCGTCGGATTCTCAAAATTTCTGGATTTCAGGCTAGGGTTTCAGTTTTCTCAAAGGTAAAATTTCGAATTTTTCACTTGTTCCTTCTTTCTAGATTAGATCTATCATTTCATTTGTCTTCATATTAGGTTGATTATCTATCTAGATCGTGCTTTTACGTTCAAAAACCTAAAATTGGATTTTTATCATGGCATGGCTCCAAGAGACATCGTTCTGAGAAGGGAAAGGGCATTGCCCAATCCTCAACTCAAGCCCCTAGGTCTGAACCTATGTTCCGTAACGATCTTGCCTCTGATCGTTATACTCACTTAGCCCCTAGGAATACCATTTCAGGTAGATTGTGGCTATGCATGATTTCGAACATTAGATATCCCCCAAATACTTCGTGCTAACAATCTTGTAGATTTTCTCTCCATTAGGGAGAAGGTTTACACTTCTTTGGTTCCCTACTTTTATGCAAATTTTGAGTTTAGTGGGAACCGGATCATTTCCGGGTGATGGGTAGGGACATCAACATCTCCCTAGGTCAATTTGCTAGAATTCTTCATCTTTCCACTGATGGAATAGATTTTACTCCTTTGACCTACATGATTTTCCTGGATATCCGAGGGTGAGTCTTCACTCACCGCATCCACTCTTCTTCACCAGGATGACAATCCCGATCTAGTGAGGAATGAGATTGTGAGTCAGTAAACTCTCCAATCTCAGGTCCTTGCTAAGATTGTCTTTCATAACATCGTGCCAAAATCCGGTGAATTTAGCCATGCTCGAGGTCCTTTTCCCTTGATTATCTTTTGCCTCCTTAAAGGCATTAAGATAAATTTCCCTCGAGTGATCGCTTCTCACATGAGTGGTGATCAGATTCGTACTGCTGGTAGGAGTCTGCCTTACGGCATGCTCATTACCCATTTGCTTAGGGCTCTAGATTTCGATCTCTCTGGTCAACGCCCCTCAAAACCCTCTTCAGATTTCAATGCTGCTGCCCTGAAGATGATGGAACTCAGTTGCGTCGACACGCAGCTGTGCAACCACCACCTGTTCCTGCAGCTGATCCAGCTCCACCTCCTGTCCTTTTTCCTGCTCCTGAGTTTCAGGGTTGCTTCTGCTTCTGAGGTCCGCTCGCAGATCGAGGCACATCAGGCCTGGTTCGGTGAGCAATCTCTGCACTTCGTGCAGATATGGCTGCTCGTGATGCTTCTCTTCGGGCAGACATGGAGGCTCGTGCTGCGATGGATGCCACTTTTCGGCGGAGGTCCGGAACGACTTGTCATATATGGCTGAGTCCATGAGATATTGTGGACGTTCAGTTCCAATCTCTGTTCTCTAAATGGACATAGTCGTTCCTGACGGGACTCCGGGAGCTCGTCGTCTTCCTGCTGCTGGTCCTCCTTTCCCTCCCAGAGCTCGCGTGTCTGTTCCACCACCGCGCCCCAGAGTTGATGCCGTGGATACAGAGGAGGTAGAGTCCTCTTCTTCCTCAGATGATGGTGATGACCAGACGATGGCCGAGGGCTCTGATGATGACGAGGAGGAGGATGATGAGCGACTGAGTGATGATGCTGCTGAGTGACCTCCCCTTTGTTGATGATGTCAAAAAGGGGGAGAGTTATTTGGAGAGAGATATTTTGTTATGACTCTTTTGTTTTTTGTTATGTACTTGACTTATTTTGTTGTGTTGGACATCTTCTATTTTTGTGTGTGTGGACATGTATTGTTTGTGTGGTATGTATTTATGTCATGTTGAGACTCATTTCCTTTATCTATGATATGACATGTGTGGTTGATATTTTCTATGGGCATGGATGTGTGATGTTTATTTTTACATGTGTGATGCTTATTTTTTTTATCACTATGCCTGAGTATGACTTTTAAATATGCATATGTTGAGGGGGAGCTTCATTTGAAGACTCCACCCAAAATATCTTGTGATAACTACATATGTTTTGCCATCATCAAAAAGGTGGAGATTGTTGGCCCAAAGGCCATTATCCCGGTTATTTTGATGATAGCAAAACATATTTAGTTATGTATTTAATAATCTTGATTTTGAAGTATTTCAGTTCAAGAAACCAGATTTTGACAACTCCGCTAAAAGACTCACACTTTTGGAGTTTGCCCAACATTTGCATTCCCAAGCTAAAAGCACATAGGAAGCTTCAGAATTTGCGTTGAAGAAAAGTTCAGAAGAAAGATCAAGACTTGCTAAAGAATTCAAGATTTGTACTTTGTTTATTTTCATTCATTCTAGAATATTTTGTCAAAACTAAATAGTAGAAGTAGAGATATGGGATATCACACACACACATTTTCTAGAGTGGTTTATGGCTTCAAAATACTTTCCATTTCTATTTCCAAACTCAGTTTAGTTGAACATATCTATTTTGGAAATACGTTTTTAGAGAGACTAGTTTTTGGAAAAAACATTTTCATTGAAAATCAAGTTTTTTCAAAAGAATTTTTACCAAGTATTTTACCTTGATAGTAGTATGACACATGCTCATACTCTATGATTTTTCAAGACCAAAACATTTATTCCAAGACCCAAAACCAAACCCAAAATTGCCCAGGTCTGTGAATTCTGATTTTTCAGAAATTCACAGTGACCGGTCGACCGGCAGTCGACCGGCACTCGGATCACCGACATGCATTTTGTGCATGTGCGTATCAGTCGACCGGGAGTCGACCGATACTCGACCGGCCCCCAACCTGCTGCTCTCTGGAAATGCCAGTCGACCGACCCAGTCGACCGGTGAGCCCCACGGTCGGATTTTTGACCGTTGGCGGTCGACCGAACCCGGTCGACCGGCAGTCTGTCAAAAATTCTGACAGACCCAACAGCTATATTTTCTGACTCTTTGACTTTTGGGATTTTGTCTCCAACGAATCTCTTGAGCAGTTTTTGACCCCTATAAATAGGTGGTCACTTCATATGAATGACTAATGATTTTAGAGCTATCAGTGAAATTTTACAAGTGTTGTGAAAAGATTTCTAAAGTTTTCAAAAGAAAAGATTTTTCTCCAAAGCCTAAATTTCCATCACCTTTCTTGGAGCCTATTCCTCTACTCCTCTCTAGTTTTGCACTACACAATCCCATACTCTAAGTCTACTATTTGGTTCTAGGATTGTGCTTAGTGAGCTATTTGTAAAATGATCAAGTGTGATCACTTCCATTGTAATTGAGTGAAGTTGTAGAGGCATCGGCCTCAAGGCGAGCGAGCTAGTGTGCTCAAGGGTGGTGAAGTGTCATCACGGGAGACGGACAAGTGTTGTCCTTGTATTGTTGATCCGGTGGGATCCTCAATAGTGGAAATCCTTCAAGTGTGAAGGCGGGGACGTAGAGCGTGGCTCGAACCTCGGAAACATATCGGCGTGTTTGCGTTTGCTCAAATTTCTCTAACTCTATCTCTTTATTACTTGCAATTTTACATTGTCCTTTACTTGCAAGAAATATTGTATTGTGTTAATTGTTTAGAGTTAAATTTTTTAAATTCCGCATAATTGCCATTATCATATAGCCATCACCTATTCACCCCCCCTCTAGGTGATTTCATTTAGTACTTGTTAACAAAGAACAATCAAAGAAAAGAGAGAAATAGGATTTTACGTAAAAACCCTACTGAGAAAATCACGGGAAGGAGAAGGAGCTTCACTATAATTCTCAGTTTACATGAATTACAAGAAGGTGTTGGGGATGGTTGAAGATCCAGAAGTACTTAAAGTCATCGAAGAATCTCCCAAAGTTCTCTTCTTCGTTGGAAGACAAGGTTTACTTGTACATGACTGAGTTATTGGTGTAGGCGAGATCTTTGTAACTGCACTATTTGCACATGTCATCTTGTTGTAACGACCACGATCATTGTGC